>JASAND010006271.1:0-63398 GCA_030248195.1 Trissonchulus latispiculum
TGATTGTGGGACTCATCAGGGGCTTACAATCAGGTTATTTTTCTTTGAAATTGATTTTCCGTTTTTAATAACTAAATGTGGTTTCGTGCCCTGGCGATCAACTCCAGCCACACGTGATGTTAAGCACACATATACACCTTACAAATAATTAATGCCCACATATAAAACAGTAAATGTCCCCGAACGTTAAAAACGACGGGTATTCATAAGGTTCCGTCATCCATTATGACCGACAGGATTTTTAAGTATCCTTCAATTGAAGGATTTTCATAAGAAAACATATAGATATACGTACTCATAAGTCACTGCCGTAAAAATGTAAATATTTAATGTGTAACATAAAAATAACTAATAAGATGCGCATCCGCACCGGCCCAGGACAATCTGGTGGGAGCAATCCTCAACCGTTCCAGATTGTCAAGGACAAAGCAAATTAACACAAAAGAGCAAAGCTTAATGTAGATAGTAACCATTGACCTGTACGACTATACAGCTGTGATTTTGGGTATCATTGTGCACAGTGATCGCATATATGGATCTCCTTTTTTGTTATGCCCGACTGACCTGATTGTGGGACTCATCAGGGGCTTACAATCAGGTTATTTTTCTTTGAAATTGACCACCCGTTTTCAATAAATAAATGTCGTTTCGTCCCCTGGCGATCAACTCCAGCCACACGTGAGGTTAAGCACACATATACACCTTACAAAGAATTAATGCCCACATATAAAAACAGTAAATGTCCCCGAACGTAAAAAACGACGGGTATTCATAAGGTTCCGTCATCCATTATGAACGACAGCATTCATAAGTATCCTTCAATTGAAGGATTTTCATAAGAAAACATATAGATATACGTACTCATAAGTTTTTAGTTTTTTTAGCTAAAAATGCTCCTTTTTCGATGTACAGTACACTAACGTATAGCCATGGGGGGAAACCCACATTTTCGGATTTTGGCTGGAACTTCTTTATTACATATATATATACGTATATAAGGGCTAGATGAGAACTTTATATACCATCGTACTTGGCGTATATACCTAGATCTATCTTTTAAGCCCATTTGCACTTCTCTAGGTTGTACCGTTAGGCCGGTATAATGCAAAAAGTAGCGTTGGAAAAAACCCAATGGGGGAAAAACCCAAATGGGGTGAAAAACCCAAACCTCACAAGGTTCCAAAAATTGTCGTAGCGCTATTCTGACACTTTCGGTGTCAACTCTTTTTAGATAGTACGTATATTTAAACCAAAAAACCCGATCTAGATACCTTTTTTGAGATTTCATGTGCTATTGAAAATGCAGCATCAAACGGGCAGGTTTCCATAGGTGTGTTGGGTGGGGGTGACCCCCCCCCCACGAAAATGACAAATTTCGGCGACCCCCCCCAGATTTTCAGATTTTTGCTACCCCAGATTTTCGGCCAAAAAGTGGCCAAAAATGGCATAAAATCGAAAATTTAGGGGGACAAATTTTATCGTCGGAACCCCCCCCCCCCAGATGTATAGTCGGGGCGGGGAAAAAAACCGCCTGGGGAAATAAGGCTCCTACTTTTTCTGTATAAGCGCTAGAAATCTCTGGCCTGGTGCAAATTATAGTTTGGCATGCCGGCTATCCAGTGGGAATTCTAGCGTTTCTGAATCATTCGTATTGCCGGAGAAAAAAAACTCCATCACTGGTTTTTTTTACCCGCCAAGGCGGGGAAAAAAACCACGTGCGGGGAAAAAATCACAGTACTAAAACTGACCCACGTTAGCCAGCTGAGCAATATTTAAAGGCTGTTTCTACATTTTTGGCCATTCTGAACAGCATGGTGTAGTTTGTTTTCAGGAAAAAGCTGTTTATCTGACATAGTCAGGTACATTTTCTGTCAAGGCTGTCTGTACCCAAGAAATAACCTGCTATAGCTGTATAAACGGCACCAGACAGTTACAAATATACCAAAACACTTGCAAATGTCATTGTTTATCATTATTTCAGTTATTTTTGGCATTAAATTGCAATTTCAGTAAGTTTTTCAAATTTTTGAAAAATTTGCCTTGAAAACATATGAAACCTGGCACGATGATGCAGCAAATTTTAATTCTCGATTTATGAGCTATCTGAGGCTCCAGATGCGTATTTTTTGAACCAGAATCACAAAACAAAACGCGCTTTATCGTTTAAGACCATCAGAATTGCTCAGAACTGCATAATGGACAATTTTTAAAAATTGGGTAGTGGTTTTTTTTTCCCCGCTCAGGGTCAAATTTGGCGGGGAAAAAAATTACATGTCAGTACTCAGCCTGGATAAAAGGTAGGAGGCTGCCGTCTATACCAAACGATAGAGGGGGTCGATATGTGCCTCTATGCAAAAGACTAGCTAAGTTTTCTTTACAGGTTTCTAGAAACAAGCTTAGCAAAACTTTGAAATTTTTAGGTTTTGGAGGTGGCTTGAAGGGGTCAACTTTGGAACACTATCAGAGTCGACTGCTTTGGCCCATACCAATGTTTAGGGTATGCATTTGTTGTGTAAAGATAGCGCTTTAATTTGCGCTATGCTAGGGCTCTCCATCTGCTATCTTGAGTTCCCTATGGGGGTGGTTTTTTTTTACCCCTCTGTGACACTGGTTTTTTTTTCCCCGCCCCGACTATAATTTGATAAAACTTGCTAGTCTATCGTGTAGAGAATGGTTTTTTACCTCCAATTGGCTGTTATGTAAAATCCACAATTGGACCTGACCTGTCCTGGGTCCTCCAATACCGACATGGCACTTTCAGGATTTTTGGCGACTAGCTAGCCAGGGAAGCAAAATTATCCAAATCTGACACCATAGGATGATGTAGCCGTAGCGTCCTCGATAGTACCGTGCTATAGTGTCGAATTGTTTCCCTGTTTGGTTGTTAAAAAAATTTTCAAAAAATGGGTGGGGTTTTCCCCCCAAAGTGGATTTTTTTCCCCGCCACATTTGGCAATGTGCCAGACCAACGGTTCATCGGATCGACCTAATTCTGGCTGTGTGCAAAGAGGAAGACTTGCTATCATTGCAGATATTTGTGAAACTTTTCTAACCCAACCCAGTCAAAAGTTACATCGGTCCAAACTTTTGCAATATTTTAGCGTGGTTGGACCAAAAAGTAGGTGTCATTTTCATAGGGGTCGCGGCAGCGACCCCTATAATATGTGTCAAAAGTCCCTGGAGACACCGTAAAATAAGCTGCGCAGAGGCTGCGCAAAATCCTGCGCAGATCCTGCGCAGATTTCATGCGCAAATTGTAGAGCACATCGAGTTTAGTATGTGTGCGAAGTTTCAGCCCCGTATCACTTTCCGTTAAAAAGTTGTGCCCCGGACCGGTTATGGCGGCGATGTTTTTTTTCCGGTTTCTCCTATTTAATGGTCGTATTGTCCTGACTTTCCGCCTCTTTCACGTAATCTGCAGCGGAGGCCGGACCTAAAGGGGTATAGGGTCTGGTAGTACCCCATGCGCCATTTAAGAATCGCTACTTTTTTGCGCCGCAGGTGCGCCACAGCGCCGCAGCGGCGCCGCAAAGTCGGCTCAGAGCGAAAAGTGACCATTATTGTGGTCGCTGCGCAGCTCGAACGTTAAGAGCTGGAGCCGATTTCTTTTTATATTCAGAAACTACATATATTGAACTAAATAGCTAAGTCTCGTTTCTCTATCACTTCCCATGCGACCACAGTGGCCGGTCAAAAATGGTGAAAATTCGAAAAATGAAAAATCGAAATTTCTCGCTGTGTATTCAACTTAGAAAGCTCAATTCTTTCATACAAAGGTTTTCTGGCACGGCGAATTGATTCCCGTAAGCAGTTTTGCCGTCGGACCCACCCATATTGCTGGGCTGGTTCCACTTTGCTGTCGGGAGGGTCAAGTCGGTACCGACTTCCAAGAACACCATATAGGACTGTGCATAGCCTCTCAAAACTTTGTCCATAGGGGTTTTCTGGTGCGCCCAGCTCATTTCCGGTGTCCGTTTTGCCGTCCGACCCACCCATTTTGCTGGGCTGGTCCCACTTTGCTGTCGGGAGGGTCAAGTCGGTACCGACTTCCAAGAACACCATATAGGACTGTGCATAGTCTCTCAAAACTTTGTCCATAGGGGTTTTCTGGTTCGCCCAGCTCATTTCCGGAGTCCGTTTTGCCGTCCGACCCACCCATTTTACTGGACTGGTTCCACTTTGCCGTTTGAAGGGTATAGTCAGAGGGGGGAAAAAGCATCACCGGCAAAGTGGGGGAAAAAACAACGGCTCACCCTGCTCGACTGGTATAAGATAGAGATACAAAATCTAGTGCAAATGAAAGTTCAAGTCTTGTACTTTAAGATCATAATACAAATAACCGTTCCTGTCGATTGAGCCTTCGTGTGGCATGGGTCCGAAGTTGACACCCAAAAATTGTCCAAAAACCTAAGGATTTTTCAAATTTTCTAAGATTATGCCAACTTACTGGTAATAGTTACAGGAGTCATTTTGTGCATGAAGGGGTTTGTGGATGTGCTCTATAACGTGGGCTAGTCGGATTTTCGCTAGGTCACACGGTTGAGAAATAGTGACCATCTTTTTTCCCCCACACTTTTTGCACCAGAGGGGGGAAAAACAACGGTGTGCTTTTTTGCCGGCAGTTTCGTTTTTTTGATTTAAGCAAAAATAACGACTAATTGTTTACTCATTTGAACTGTTATACCCCCCAATTGACCTTCCGCTGCCGAAAAGAGCCATATGACCTGCCCCTGTGGAGGAATGCTGGCAAATATTCCCAGGGGGTAAATCATGCAGGCAACAAGAAAATTAGGGTCCATAAACAATATTTTTGTGATATTATGAACTGTGGACATTCCAGAGAGTTTCACAAGTGTGGATATGCAAAAGACTCCACCCGAAATGGATGACCCCTGAACACTTTTGTGCGATTTTGCCACCCATCATAAATAAAACACTCAATTTCTTGCGGGTTAATATTGCAAAATGGTGTATTTTATCATTGCAAGTTAACACAAAAGGCGATTAAATTATAAATTACCGGAAAAATAAGATTTTGTAGACCAAAATCTTAATTTCCTAGCAATGTTAGCTCATTACTAAGTTTGGCATTTACGATGGATAATACTAAGCCTGGCTGCCGGCAACGAGTTGTTAGAAGTAGATATTGCGTTTTATGCCTTTAAATGCCATTTATCTGCTGCTATGGTGGTGAAGGAACGAAATTTGGTGCCATCTTTTTTTTCCCCACCCCCATCTTTTTTCCCCCACTTGTGGGGGGAAAAAGATGGTCTATATTGAGGCTAGCCTACTAGAAGTACAACCGAATGCTGATTTTACTGGTGGTATAGAAAGTACAGGCCAAGCCCTACATGCTGGTATATAAAGCGTCTTGCTAGCTACAGTCTGTAGCGAGTAATAACCTTATTTCGAAAATCGTTGTTTTTCCCCCCTCTGACTATAAATCGGGTAGGGGGTCAAGTGGTCAAAAATAAGATTTTTCAAAAGTGGTCAAATTTGGTACCAAATGAAAGCCCGCATCGAACTGAGCAACTTTTGTCATAGAAGTGCGTACCTAAGTGGCTGTAGAGGGCTGTGGTGGGGTGGGGTGGGGACTTAGGCGATTTTGGGTCAAAAATTAAAATTTTCAAAAGTGGTCAAATTTGGTACCAAATGAAAGCCCGCATCGAACTGAGCAACTTTTGTCATAGAAGTGCGTACCTAAAGTGGCTGTAGAGGGCTGTGGTGGGGTGGGGTGGGGACTTAGGCGATTTTGGGTCAAAAATTAAAATTTTCAAAAGTGGCCAAATTTGGTACCAAATGAAAGCCCGCATCGAACTGAGCAACTTTTGTCATAGAAGTGCGTACCTAAAGTGGCTGTAGAGGCCTGTGGTGGGGTGGGGTGGGGACTTAGGCGATTTTGGGTCAAAAATTAAAATTTTCAAAAGTGGCCAAATTTGGTACCAAATGAAAGCCCGCATCGAACTGAGCAACTTTTGTCATAGAAGTGCGTACCTAAAGTGGCTGTAGAGGCCTGTGGTGGGGTGGGGTGGGGACTTAGTCGATTTTGGGTCAAAAATTAAAATTTTCAAAAGTGGTCAAATTTCGAGTCAAATGAAGGCCCGCATCGAACTGAACAACTTTCGCCATAACTTGCTGTGTCGGATTTATATACTTTCTTTCTCAACCGGATTAAACGACAGACATAGGCCCAACACACATATTATCCCCTTTTGTGCGGAGCATTTTTGTTACTTGTCAAAATGTCATATAATGAGCAGGAGTGGACCAAATAACTTGATCTTTGCCTGCGTAGGTAAGAAAGAGTCGCGCTTTCTGCTGCTATGTTTTGGAGCTCATATATAGCTCCAACCCTTGGTCCAGGATGCGGGTGGGTTCCCCCCCCCCAAAAGGGGGTGTGTTTTCCCCACATGGCTATACTCAAAACCTGTGAATAGTTTTCGTATGCGAAAATAAGGCTTGAAAATCGACAAATTTGTGCTACAATATGCTTAAATTAGCCCAGATTGTGGTTTATAATTGCGTATAATTACCTATTAATTGCTATAAATAGCCATCTTTAGCTGTTTATAGCTGATTTATAGCCATTTTTACGATTTTTTTTCGAAAATTTTCAGAAATTGCAAAAAATTTTTAAAAATTTTGCATTTTTTACTTGGTTTGAGCTCGGCGGGGGGAGTAGTTGAGGTCGGGTAGGGTGGGAGGGCGGAGGGGAGTCTGACCTCTCCGTGGTGGGGTCTCACAGGGGGCAAACTGTAGCCTGGTACACCTATGTTTGAGGGGGGGGGTTGTCAATTCTTGACCCTCCCCCAATTTTCGGCTACCCCCCTGAAGCCCCTCTGCGATTTTTGGACCCAAAAAGCTAGCTAAATTTTGCCGAAAATGGTCATTTTTTGAAATGTTTCTAAAATTTTGACTTAAAAAAGCTTTAAAACGGTGCAAAACGCATAAAACGTTAGAAACAGGCCTTATTTTGAAGAAAAAAGGGCTAAGTAGAAGGCTTTGCGTATTTTCCGAAATTTCTGAGGTCCGAATTTTGGGAGAAGGTTGGGGGATACCCCATAATATTTCTTGGGTCGACCACCAACCTTCCAAAATTCCCCCGACATAGGTGTATTCAGGTGTGTTAGGGTGGGGTGGGGAGACCCCACCCCCCAAATGGTGGGGTCGCCGACCCTCCCCCCTTAAAACTTTTTCCTCCCCCTCTCCCAACTCCCAACTCGGCCTTCGCCCGACCCCCCTAAAAATTTTCAACCCCCTACCTATTTTTTTGCAAATTTTTAGCCAAAAATTGAAAAATTTTCAAAAATCTGGGAAAAATTGCTAAAATTCGCCTAATTACCTTAAAATCCCTAAAAATAGCAGAAAATTGAGAAAATTTTTCTTTTCAGTTTTTTAGCGAAAAACCGATTTTTCGGCGACCCCCTTTCGAAAATTTTTCTTACCCCTCCCCCCAAATCGACTTTTTTCAAACCCCCACCCCCACTTTTTTCGCCAGCCATACCTATGCCCCCAGACCCAAAGTTCCGGAGAAACTATGCATCTGCTGTACGTATATGTAAGACATGGTCATTATAGACACTTCCTTCATGTCAAAGTCTAACAGTACGGATGGAGTGATCGTTAGTTATTTTGACTCCTGTTTAAGGAAGGCTGACGTTCAGTTACTTGACGATTGTTGTTGGCTAAACGACCAGTTAATATCCTTCGTGTTGGAATACCTGGAACATGTTACTCTGAAAGAGCTGGATCTTTGCAATAGCTCTGTTGCCTTTGTTGGACCTGAAGTAGTGCATTTGATTAAGTGTTCCTCAACGGAAATTTCCCAGTCTATTTTGTCAACATTAGATTTAAAATCCAAAGATTTAATATTTTTCGTCATTAACAATAATTTGACTTCTGACGTAGGGGGTACTCACTGGAGCTTGCTTTGTTTTTGCCGAAATCTGTTTTCATTGTTTGTCCATTATGATTCATTAAGACTATCCTCTAATATAAATGATGCTAAAAGAGTTGCTGCTCTAGTTGGCTCCTTTATTTTGGACGACTCTGTTAGCTCGAGATCAATTAAATCCGCTGATTGCAGTGAACAGTCAAATGGCTACGACTGTGGGATACATGTGATCATGAATATTGAAGCCATTCTAAGACACTTTGCTTTGCATAAAGATTTGCCATTATCAGTCTCTGTTGGTCTTGAAACTCCTGCTGATAAACGAAAATCACTGCGGTGTTTAATAAACGAACTTGCTACTAGTCGTGTGTAAAGCTCTCTGGTGAGTGTAAATTTTTATTTCATTCTATTCGTGACATTCCTTGGCTTATTTTTTTGCCAACTGTATTCATATATATATATATATATATACATATTTTGTCGGCAGATTGTTGCTTTATAATAAATTAAGGTAAGAAACTTTATTTTGCTGCGCTATCAGAATAAGTAGATTATATAAATCCAATCTTTCGTACGCATATATACGTATGTATATTATGTTTAGGATGCTTTCATCCCATTTTATTCCTTTCATCCACGCTTATTATCTTTATTATTAATCTAACACTGCGTTAATGATGCTGACGCCATCGTTCAAGTTAGACCAGGACGATGACTTCCTGTTGGTGTCTATAAAAGCACCGTTTTCTAAGGTTAGTGATTGTTGCGATGTATATCATAGGGGTCGCGGCAGCGACCCCTATAATATGTGTGAAAAGTGGCTGGAGACAGTGTAAAATAAGCTGCGCAGAAGCTGCGCAAAATCCTGCGCAGATCCTGCGCAGATTTCATGCGCAAATTGTAGAGCACATCGAGTTTAGTATGTCTGTGAAGTTTCAGCCCCGTATCACTTACCGTTAAAAAGTTGCGCCCCGGACCGGTTATGGCGGCGATGTTTTTTTTCCGGTTTCTCCTATTTGATGGTTGTATTGTACATAATGTTCGCCGCTTTCACGTGATCTGCAGCGGTGGGCCAACCTAAAGGGCTATGGGGTCTAGTAGTACCCTCTAAAGAATTTAAGAATCACAACTTTTTTTGCGCCGCAGCTGCTCCACAGCGCCGCAGTGGCGCCGCAAAGTCGGCTCATAGCGAAAAGTGACCATTTTTGTGGTCGTCGCTCAGGTCGAGCATTAGGAGCTGGAGCTGATTTCTTTTTATATTCAGAAATTACATATATTGAACTAACTAACGGT
Organism: Trissonchulus latispiculum; assembly: GCA_030248195.1. Classification (NCBI taxonomy): domain Eukaryota; kingdom Metazoa; phylum Nematoda; class Enoplea; order Enoplida; family Ironidae; genus Trissonchulus; species Trissonchulus latispiculum. Next base: position 9,188 of record JASAND010006271.1, read on the forward strand.
CCAGGTTGCGTTTCTCTATCACTTCCCTAGCGACCACAGTGGCCCGTCAAAAATGGCGAAAATTCGAAAAATGAAAAATCGAAATTTCTCGCAATCTATTTAACTTTGAAAGCTCAAATCTTCCATACAATGGTTTTCTGGCACGGAGAATCGATTCCCGCAGTCAGTTTTACCGTCAGACCCACCCATCTTGCTGGACTGGTTCCACTTTGCCGCCAGGAGGGTCAAGTCGGAAACCGCTTCCTGGAGGTCCATAGTAGGCTTTACCTGGCCTCTCAAAACTTTATCTATAGGTGTTTTCTGGTGCGCCCAGGTCATTCCCGGTGTCCTTTTTGCCGTAGGACTCATCCATCTTGCTGTGCTGGTTCCACTTTGCCGTCTGGAGGGTCATGTCGGCAACCGCTTCCTGGAGGTCCATACTAGGCTTTACTTGGCGTCTCAAAACTTTGTCCATAGGGGTTTTCTGGTGCGCCCAGCTCATTCCCGGTATCCGTTTTGCCGTCCGACGCACCTATTTTGCTGGGCTGGTTCCACTTTGCCGTCGGGAGGGTCAAGTCGGAAACCGCTTCCTGGAGGTCCATAGTAGGCTTTACCTGGCCTCCGAAAACTTTGTCTATAGGGGTTTTCTGGTGCGCCCAGCTCATTCCCGGTATCCGTTTTGCCGTCCGACGTACCTATTTTGCTGTGCTAGTTCCACTTTGCCGTCGGGAGGGTCAGTCGGGTGGAGGGGGTCAAGTGGTCGAAATTAAAATTTTTCAAAAGTGGTCAAATTTGGTTTCAAACGAAAGCTCTAAGTGAGCTGAGCAACTTTTGTCATAGAACTGCGTACCCAAAGTGGCTGTAGAGTGCTGTGGTGGGTTGGGGTGGGGACTTAGGCTATTTTGGGTCAAAAATAAAATTTTTCAAAAGTGGTCAAATTTGGTATCAAATGAAAGCTCTAAGTGAGCTGAGCAACTTTTGTCATAGAACTGCGTACCCAAAGTGGCTGTAGAGTGCTGTGGTGGGGTGGGGTGGGGACTTAAACGATTTTGGGTCAAAAATAAAATTTTTCAAAAGTGGTCAAATTTGGTATCAAATGAAAGCCCTAAGTGAACTGAGCAACTTTTGACATGGAACCATCCACCAATATTTGCTGTGCCAAATAACGTCACGTGCCTATGAAACTTTTGTCTTTACTTCTTCAATCGGAATTTAAGGATATACCTATTTATATTTAGTATATATTTAAAGGATATTTGAAGGATATATATACGATACAGCCAACACACACACATATTATCCTCTTTTGTGCGGAGCATTTTTGTTACTTGTATTTAATATTAGTACGACCACTACCACATTATGTTAAATCCTTTCGGATCCTGACTCCCTGTGAGGAGTTGAGGTAGCGCGATCCAGCTGGGTTTTCTTTAGTGGAGGGGGGGCGCCCCTCACTTTTGGGTTCTCCCTCCCACTCGTTCCCCCCACTTTTTTGGGCTTCCCTCCCACTCACTTTAAGGTGTCCAGAAAATGCCAAATTTTAAGGATTTTTGATGAAAATTTTCAAAAGTTTTCTCGATTTCTCAAAAAACTCGATTTTAGAGCACTTTCGAGCTTAGTTGTAGCAGCTGGGTTTATTTTACTGGGGGGGGCGGGGGGGCGCGCCCCCCACTTTTTGGGTTCCCCCCCCCACTCGAGCACCTCCCCCCCACTCGTTCCCCTCCCCACTTTTTTGTGCTCCCCCCCCCCACTCACTATAGGGTGCCCAGAAAATGCCAAATTTTAAGGATTTTTGGTCAAAATTTTCAAAAATTTTCCGGCTTCGCCGGAAATTTTTGATGAAAATTCGCCTTTTTTGGTGCTAAAACTTGATTTTTGAGCACTTTTAAACATAGTCATAGCAGTGTATGTGGAAAACAGGCTATTTATACAGCATTTTTAGCATTTTTGGCTCATTTTATTTGCACCCCCACTCTCCCCCCCCCCACTTATTTTTGCCTAATGTAAACCCAGAGCAGTATACGAAGGAAACACGCAATGTTTACGGTATTTTTGCCAATTTTATCCCCCCCAATGGGGGGCTTCCCCCCGCCTTTTTTGGCCTAGAGAAAACCCAGCCTAGTATAGAGATCGGGAAAAAACCAACCCGCAAGTGGCGGGGAGAAAACCACCCCCTCGTTTGGGCGATGGGGATGAGCTAGCGGGTTCAAATTTTGCATGCAAGTTGGTAGGGCCCATCCCACCTACCACACCAAATTTGAGCAAAATCGGACCACTTTTGAACATTGTATGACATTTTGAAAATTTTGGCATTTTCGACCCCCCAAAAATTCAAAATTTGCCTATTTTTGAAGGCCTGTAGAAACTTTTCCATAGTAGTTAGGTAATAACTTTTGATAGTTTCTATGAGAACAACATGTGCTCTTTCCAAAAATGTCGGTCTCGCCTTCCTGCGACGCTTGGCAAGCTGCCAGCAGAATTTTTACAAAATGGGAAAAAACCAAGGGGTGGGAAAAAACCAATTTTTGCTTTTGCTGCCAAACTCCCAAAAATGGTTCTTAGTTGCTCAAACGTCGTCCACATAGCAAGTTTAATACGTTCTTTCACATGAACAGCTCAAAATTGCATTTGGACCTGATAATTTTGTGCTAACCGGTAAGAACCTCATTTCAGCTAAAGTGGCGAAAAAGTACTCTGGGACAAAGAAATACGCGAAAAAACACTGAAACAACATTTATTTTAATTTATTTCATCGAATTTCAAACGTTTTACAAATTTTTGTATTTCAACATAGAAACTGGCAAATTTTATGAAACCTAGCCAGTTGATGCTGCAAATATTGAAGTTTGATTTTCTCACTTATTATACGGAATATATATCGCAAAAATAACTGCAGATATGAAGTCAGCGACGCCGATTTTACCTGTGTATGCATAAAATCGCTAATATGAGTTACCCTGGCCGAATATTGGGGTTGGTTTTTTCCCCATCGGTTGGTTTTTTCCCCGCCATTGGTTTTTACCCCGGCTAATTAACCGTTAATCACTAATTAACGACAGGACTTAGAGAGGCGATTTATATACCAAAATGACAGTCTAGTCAGGGCTTGCTAAGAAAATAATTTATAGCCGGATTGCTCCACTGGATAGTTCTGCAGAGTCCAAAAAGTGACTACCTTGGTTCCCCCCCCCCGACCTCTATACACCCCGAAGAAATGGGCCCCGTCACCATAGGTGTAACGGGGATTTGTGTTGGGGGAAGCCCCCTCTTCCGAAAATTTGTGGGCGGGCCCCCTTTTTAGACTTCCCCTAAACCACCCACCACGACCACTCCCCCCAAACCACCCCCAAAACTTTTTCCATTTTTTATGCCAAAATATATATAAGCATTTTCAGCCATTGCTAATCCCAAAAAACACATCCAACCATGAAGTTATAATCTTAACATTAGACAGTGGTGTTAAACTCGAACTTGATTGTCAACATGTTTCTAACTCCAAAATAACGTCAATATTGAGTCAGAAAGTCTATAAAACCTGGGCTTATTCTACTTGGGGGGGGGTCGGCCCCCCCCCATAAACACCCTTCCCCCCAAAAAATCGCCCCCCCAAAAGTGGGTGCCCCTTTGTTACCAACTTTTGCTCTGAAAAAATCGCTCAGAAGGCCAAATTTTCAAAAATTTTCCGGCTTCGCCGGAGATTTTTAGTCGGTCTTTGCCTATTTAAGCACTAAATCAGCTTATTTTTGGCGACTGCTATAAAAATAGAGCAATTTTTAGCATGTTTTTGGGAAAATTTTTCGCCCCCCCCCAAAATGCCTCGCCCCCGAGGGCCACCCCCCAAAGAGCCCCCCCTAGAAAAAATCGCTAGAATAAGCCCAGAAAACTGTTATAAACGTGTATTTTTCGCAATAATGAACACTTAAACCATCTGGACATTTGTGAAACATTTTGCAAATTTTACCCTAAAACACCCAATTTTCGGCCAATTTTCCGCGCCTTCGGCGCCACTACTCCCCTCCTCCCCTCCCCAGTTGGTGGGGGGCGGGGATCCCCAAAAATGTTTTGGAGTGGTTTGGAAAAATGGCTGGGGGTCCCCCCACCCTCCCCCAATTGCATCTATGCCCGTCACTACCGAATGTCCCTCTTTGTCTGCTACTGTGATATGACTTTGACTTGCCTTTCGTATGAAACCCTTTGTTTGCATTAGTGATTATGGCTTCTCTACCTTGAAATGTTGGCCTAGAAACAGCCATCATGATTTTACTTCTGAAGTCTTCGATTTGAGCTTTGTTGAACAAATTTCACGAATCTGGATTCTAGTAGTGGACTAAATTATAGGGGTCGGCGTTGTTTTGCTGAATAGGAAATTCCTTCCATATTCCCTGGTCAGTTGAACTAGGTGGTGCCGGAAGGAAGGCGGCCGCGCTCCCCACTGTGATTTGAAGAAAAAATTGAGGAAAGTAGAGAAAGGGTCAAAAAGCAAAAAATTCTTCTTAACGGCATGTATTTCAGGGTATTTTTTAGGGATTTTTTCCGGGGGGGGGGCTTCCCGGCCCCCCCCCGCGCCCGGGGGGGGGGCGCAATTTTCGGGGGGATGGGAGATGTTTTGCAAAAATGAGCCAAAAATTGTATTTTTTGGCGTATTTTGCAGGGTAAAACACAAAAAGTTCTCAAAAATGCCAGGATTTAAGGTAAAAATAGCCGTTTTTACGAAAAAATCTCCGGCGAAGCCAGAACATTTTTGAAAATTTGACCATTTTTGGAAAAAATGTAGACCTCATTAAGGGGGAAGACCAAAATCCGGGTAGCCGTGTAGCGGAATGGTTAAGGCGTTGGACTTCGGATCGAAAGGTCCGAGGTTCGATTCCCACCTTAGCCGTAATGAAGTTGCACTGTTTCCTTGAGCAAGAAACTTAGGCTACAGCTCCGCCGGTCGGATGAGGCGTTAAATTGGTGGGCTCGTGTGCTGTCTTGCTGGGGGCAGTGCACGCTAAAACACCCTTATTCCACTTATCGTCAAGAGTAGGGCGCGGAGTCCCGGTGGAAAGGCACCCCCATCCCTGGGATCAACCAGTACCCTTGCAATGTGACCAACCTAGCCCCTGCGAAGGGGTGCTGGGTGCAACTGAGTCAAGTACTCTAATTGGTCTCATTTCCCGTGGCTTGCTTCCTGATCCCCCTCATCTGCGCTAGAGACCTGGAGCGCCGAAAGGCGCTGTGCTCCTCTGCCACGCGCATGAGCAGTTAATGGAGGTAGACAGCCCGGAGCCGAAAGGCCAAGATGGGTCCCCCTCCAGCCTCCCACTATGTGGAGTGCATCCAGGCAACATAGCGAGAGTCATACTAGATATGGCTGATGAGGCGAAGCAAGGGTTCTATACCCCAAGTAAAGGAGTAGATCCTGATCGGCCACCTAATTCGACGACGACGACGACCAAAATCCGGGGGGGAAGGCATTTTCGGGGGGGGAGGTCAATTTCGGGGGCCCCTGTAAAAAATACCCTGTATTTTGGCGTAAAAATATGTAATATTTTAAAACATTTTCGCGGTTCTTCACATTGCTAATATATAATTAAAGATTTGAAGATCTATATATTTTCGTGCAAGCACAAAATGTTTCTTCAGCTTTTGGGAAGCTGCGTCCCCCAGACCCTCAGCTCAGATGACACTTCCTTGGCAGCCTGGTCAGCCTCTTCCCAGGCACTCCGGCATGTGCTGGGATCCATTGGAAGGTTGTGTGGCTCGACAGCTGGGTTATCTCGTCCAATCTAGTCCAGATGAGGTTCATCACAGTAGAGTTGCGGGTCTGCATGGGGTTGGACAGCCTAGAGATGATAGATTGGGAGTCAGAGCAGACATTGATTTCTTTCCATTCAGGGTTCCAGTTTCCTACTACCCAGGACAGGTCGGATTCAATAGTCATTAGTGCAGTCCTATAGCTAGAGCAACCGACCCGGCCGGTAGAAGGATTCCTTCCAACGTGTTGCATGCTCCCGAGAAGATGATGGCTGCAGATCCTCCGTTTCGTATGCCCTCCTCTACGGAACCGTTTGTCCAAATGATGATCTCGGCGGCGGGCAAAATGGATAAGGTTTCCATCACTAGCGTAGCCAGAAAAAAATGTCGGGGGGGGATGCAAAAGTTTTCGGTGGGGTCTGGGGGGCGGAGCCCCCCAGAAGCTGAGAAATTTTTTTATTTCGTGACCTGCGTGGAATTTTTACAGAACATTCGTTGAAATTACAATATTTAAGGCGCAGCTCATGTACCCAAATGACGCAGAAGGTGGTCAAAGTACACCAAATAGAGTAATTGGTACTCATTTTTAAGCGCGAAACACGTATTATAACGGTGCAACACACCTATTTCGCGCCGAAGGCTCGAAAATTTTTTGAAAAATGGGCGTTTTACACATGGCAGGAAAAAATTCCTGAGGGCGCAACATTATTTCGGGGGGGGAATTCCCCCATTTCCCCCCCCCTTGCTACGCGCCTGGTTTCCATAGCCAGGCCTCCGGAGGTCATCAGCGTTGCGGCTGGAGGAGGGGTTGACGAGCTGAGGTTTGAACGTAGCAGAGGCAGCATCCCATGGTGCAATGGATTGAAGCTGGGAGTTTCCCCTGTGGTTAGGCCCTAGGTTATGGCTGTTCCGTTCAGAAGCAGGTTAATGAGCGTGGAAATCCCCCCTATTACACAGTTTCGGCTAGAAATAAGGACTGTCGGATCAGAGTTTTGTTGCCGCTGCTCGTCACACTACCTCTGGATCGGAGGTATGTATTCACTGAGGACCTGGAGATCACCAGAGGGAAAGTGGATTCGGGCTGCCACGACATCCGTGGTGGTATCATTGGAGCAGCAGGACCTGTCAATTTTGGTGTAGGGGTATATTGTTCCTTATCGGGATACACACTCCGCCTCCTTTGATTGGGCCGTTGCCACGTCCCAGTCTCCGGGACTGCCAGAATTCATTGAATCCAGGAAAGGTGATGGTTTGGTTGAGAGGCAGCTGAGTTTCCTGGATGAGGGCTATGTCCGCATTCGATTCGTGAAGCTGCCTTCGAACCCAAGCAGCCTTAGCCTTCAGGCGCCGCACCGGCTTTCCACTGCCAGATCTTCCGGGGATGCGTGGCGGGCCTGCCGCCCACTGTAGCCGGGCGCGGGGGTGGTGGCCGGGGGGCCGGTCGGGTTGGGGGTGTGGCCACAACACGGGGCTTCCGGTACCCCCTGTGGCGGATCCCGGGGGGGGGGGCGGTCGCCCCCTCAGTCGCGATTCGAAAGTAGAAAAAATTAAGGAGAGAACGAGGACAAAGGCAAAAAAATTTCACGCTTTCGACACGAATTTTCTACTTTTTAACCGCGTATTTATTGCATTTATGAAGACAAAGCTAAAATGCATCCGATTTTTCGAAGAAAATTACCACTTTCGCCTAAGAATGTCAAGAATTTTAAAAACTTTTCTCAGTTCTTCAGTATATATGAAAAGAATTAAAGATCCGAAGACCGATTTCATTGCAAAAACAAAAGATTTCCTCCACTTCTGAGGGGGGGGGGGCTCCCCCCTCCAGACCCCGGCTAAAAGCTGTTACCGTCCCCGTCACCAAAACATAGATCCGCCAGTGGGTATCCTCGTTGACGATTTGTTGCTGGGCCAGGGGCTCGGGCCTGGAGGAAGGGGGGGGGGCGGACTGGCTTATTTTTAGGCCAAAATTTATTGGGGGCTCAAAGGTGCCCCCCCCATCGATGGGGGGGCTCACCAAAAGTGGGGGAGCATATTTTTGTTTTTTGTGTAAAAATTGCCAAAAATCGCTAAAAAATGACTAATTTTAGGTGTTTTTTTACGCTAAAATAGCTAAAATTTCGTTAGCCTCCGGCGAGGCCGGAAACATTTTTGAAAATTCTAGGGTAAAAATGGTGAAATCCGGCAATTTTTTGGCTTATGGGGGGGAGGTAAAAGATTTATGGGAGGGAACCTCGAATGGGGGGGGAGGTTGCCGATTGGGGGCCAACCCAGTAAAAATAAGCCAGGGCGGGGGCCTGCCCCGATTCGTCGGTCCAGGGCGGACCTGGCTGTGCTGAGTTGTTGTTGCAGCAGCTGGGATGTTGGGCGGATTCGTCGTAGTATACCTCCGGCACTTCAATAGGTAAGAGTCGTAATCACCGAATGACCGAAGCCTAGAGCATGGGCGGAGATGGACCCAACCCATACAGACTGTATACTTAGTACAGTTCTTAGGGTCGGGTTTGGAGCAGATTGGGCAGGGCCAGTTGACTGGACCGGGGTTTCTCTCTATATCCCTGGCAGGCAATAGCAGCAGGCGCCAGTATGCCGGTCTACCAGGACGAAAACCACGACAGGACAGGGTGTGCATGCAATCCATTGGGGGATTTGGGTAGTCCCAGTGGGGCCTCCGTTTGCGGAGAGGTGGGCTTGAGGGGCCCATGTGAGTAAGTGCCATTTGTTGTCCTCCGGTCGGGATCTCGAGGGAGGGGTCCTGCCGTACCACCAGCGGCAAGGTACTCTCCTGGTACAGAAGTTTACATATCAACAGAAGCTATGAATCTTAAGATTGTTGATACGGTATGCATTGACTATGTAATGTGTTTATAATACCTCGCTGAATAATTATGATGTTTGTTTTTAAGGTAACTGATGCTGACATTGCCATTACTGGGAATGAGTTTTTTTTCAGTGCAAAGCCATATTTCCTCAGGTATGGTAATAGGAGGCACCACTACAGCAACCTAATGAGATGAGTCCCAGCCCCCGGGCTTATTCTAGTGGGTGGGCGAGGCGTAGACGACCTCCCAAAATTATTTCCTCCTTTCCCAGAAATCGCCCCCCTCCACAAACCAGAAGGTGCCCCGTTTGGTACCAAATTTTGCCCTGAAATATTCGCTCAGAAGGCCAAGTCGGCGTCACTGGAAATATTTTTATTCAATCTTTGCCTTTTTCACCATTAAGTCTGGACATTTTTGCAGTGAATACTAGAAAACTAACGCGAAGCAAATTTTTAGGAAAAAGTTTGCCCCACCCCAATAAAAACCAACTTTCCCAATTTTCGTAATTTCGCCAAAATTGTCGATATTCTCGAAATTTTCTTTCCATGCATGCGCGTATCCAAAAGGGGAGAGAGGGTTTGGGAAATTGAAACCTCTTTTAGGTTGACCAAAGGATGTTGTAGTGCAAAACTAGTAAAATTTCGAAAACTTTTGATTAACACTTTTTCATTATGGTTCTCACTTTTTATTCTACGCAAGGTTTTTATTTAGGCCATAGCTAAGGCCATGGCCTAAATTTTAGAGCCGACGGTCTAAACAATTGTGACTTTTTTGACAAAAACTCGTTAAATTTTATTGGTCTTTTAGTGAAAACAGTTGTATACAGGCGCGTAGCCAGGGGGGGGGGAAGGGGGGGAATCCCCCCCCCGAAATTGTGTTGCCCCCCAGGAATTTTTTCCTGCCATGTGTAAAACGCCCATTTTTCAAAAAATTTTCGAGCCTTCGGCGCGAAATAGGTGTGTTGCACCGTTATAATACGTGTTTCGCGCTTAAAAATGAGTACCAATTACTCTATTTGGTGTACTTTGACCACCTTCTGCGTCATTTGGGTACATGAGCTGCGTCTTAAAAGTTATTGTAATTTCAACGAATGCTCTGTAAAAATTCCACGGAGGTCATGAAATAGGAGGCCATTTGGACTAAAGGTCGGCAACGAAATAAAAAACCCTGATTCCACAGGGCCCTGTTTGGGAAGAAACATTTCATATTGGCTTGTATGCGCCATTTGTACGTTATGATTACCGGACGGTGTTAAGGCTGTGGTTACTCTTGGCAATTTTGTGTAGCCACATCGACCGTTATATTATAGGGTGACTGTGTCAGCGTTTTATAGGATTTTGGATTTTTGCTTGCTAACTTAACTTTTCGATTGGAGCTCTCAGAAAAGAAAGTAAATATGATAGAAAGTTTTGATTTATCAGGTTTTGTTAAGGGACGAGGGGTAAGCTGATCACGCAATCCTCCCTCGTCGTGGTCTATATTATTTAGTTGACATGCGTATGTTTTATTTGTTTCTGATTATTTTGTTTGTTCTCTTTGATTTGAATAGTCTACTATTAATAACAATTTAAATACGCTAACCGCATTAATTTTGCAGTTGTTACCTACGATGGTATATTACTTTATATATTGAGTATATACACACCTTTTGTCATTAAATATACAGAATGTTTTGTTCGTATTGTTTTAAATTTGTGCCCTCAAAATATTTTGCTTAACGCACGCATGACTTGCCGGCAGGAAATCACATTAGTTTTAAAAGCGTTTCTTTTCAGCAAAAAGGTTGGTTTAGAATATGTTATTGGACTTTTCTGATTAAAATGCAAATGGTTTTTGCATGGTTGAAATATATATAAATTTTCATCCATTAAACATATATATATACGTATATATATATATATATATAAGCAAAAAGTATTTTTCACAAGTTTCAAAGAAAGCCGAAATGCACAATTTCTCCAACTTGAATTAAACAAAATTTCTTCCTTTTGGCTAGCTTCATCAGGATTTTTAAATTTTAAATGACGTTTCTTCAAAAGATTTTTAAAAACCATTGCTATTTGTTCCATCCATAATTTTTTACGTCAAGAAAATGAAGTAAACGCTGGCCAGCAGGCGGATCCACGAAGGATACAGGGCATTAATCATAGAGAAATAATGAAAAACGCCTGCCTGCAGTCACTAAGGCCGTAGCCTTAGTCCGAACAGGAGAGAGCCAATGGGCGCTGTGAGCGCTCTTACCCAGAGAGAACTAATCTCTGGAGCTCCTGCCTGGTTGTCCAAGAAGGACAGCCAGCTCGGCTCTATCTGTGCTGCAACACAGCCAGAGAAGGTTTTATCAAAACCTCTCTGACTGTGCTATGCACAGAAAGAGGACTGCAGTGGCCAGCGGATCTCCGTAGAGATACAAACAGCATTTACGTCAAGAAAATGAAGTAAACGCTGGCCAGCAGGCGGATCCACGAAGGATACAGGGCATTAATCATAGAGAAATAATGAAAAACGCCTGCCTGCAGTCACTAAGGCCGTAGCCTTAGTCCGAACAGGAGAGAGCCAATGGGCGCTGTGAGCGCTCTTACCCAGAGAGAACTAATCTCTGGAGCTCCTGCCTGGTTGTCCAAGAAGGACAGCCAGCTCGGCTCTATCTGTGCTGCAACACAGCCAGAGAAGGTTTTATCAAAACCTCTCTGACTGTGCTATGCACAGAAAGAGGACTGCAGTGGCCAGCGGATCTCCGTAGAGATACAAACAGCATTTACGTCAAGAAAATGAAGTAAACGCTGGCCAGCAGGCGGATCCACGAAGGATACAGGGCATTAATCATAGAGAAATAATGAAAAACGCCTGCCTGCAGTCACTAAGGCCGTAGCCTTAGTCCGAACAGGAGAGAGCCAATGGGCGCTGTGAGCGCTCTTACCCAGAGAGAACTAATCTCTGGAGCTCCTGCCTGGTTGTCCAAGAAGGACAGCCAGCTCGGCTCTATCTGTGCTGCAACATAGCCAGAGAAGGTTTTATCAAAACCTCTCTGACTGTGCTATGCACAGAAAGAGGACTGCAGTGGCCAGCGGATCTCCGTAGAGATACAAACAGCATTTACGTCAAGAAAATGAAGTAAACGCTGGCCAGCAGGCGGATCCACGAAGGATACAGGGCATTAATCATAGAGAAATAATGAAAAACGCCTGCCTGCAGTCACTAAGGCCGTAGCCTTAGTCCGAACAGGAGAGAGCCAATGGGCGCTGTGAGCGCTCTTACCCAGAGAGAACTAATCTCTGGAGCTCCTGCCTGGTTGTCCAAGAAGGACAGCCAGCTCGGCTCTATCTGTGCTGCAACATAGCCAGAGAAGGTTTTATCAAAACCTCTCTGACTGTGCTATGCACAGAAAGAGGACTGCAGTGGCCAGCGGATCTCCGTAGAGATACAAACAGCATTTACGTCAAGAAAATGAAGTAAACGCTGGCCAGCAGGCGGATCCACGAAGGATACAGGGCATTAATCATAGAGAAATAATGAAAAACGCCTGCCTGCAGTCACTAAGGCCGTAGCCTTAGTCCGAACAGGAGAGAGCCAATGGGCGCTGTGAGCGCTCTTACCCAGAGAGAACTAATCTCTGGAGCTCCTGCCTGGTTGTCCAAGAAGGACAGCCAGCTCGGCTCTATCTGTGCTGCAACATAGCCAGAGAAGGTTTTATCAAAACCTCTCTGACTGTGCTATGCACAGAAAGAGGACTGCAGTGGCCAGCGGATCTCCGTAGAGATACAAACAGCATTTACGTCAAGAAAATGAAGTAAATAAAGTAAAGTAATAAAGTAAAGTAAAGAGGATCCGCCTGCTGGCCAGCGTTTACTTCATTTTCTTGACGTAAATGCTGTTTGTATCTCTACGGAGATCCGAACAGGAGAGCTTAATGGGCGCTGCACTGCAGTCCTCTTTCTGTGCATAGCACAGTCAGAGAGGTTTTGATAAAACCTTCTCTGGCTATGTTGCAGCACAGATAGAGCCGAGCTGGCTGTCCTTCTTGGACAACCAGGCAGGAGCTCCAGAGATTAGTTCTCTCTGGGTAAGAGCGCTCACAGCGCCCATTGGCTCTCTCCTGTTCGGACTAAGGCTACGGCCTTAGTGACTGCAGGCAGGCGTTTTTCATTATTTCTCTATGATTAATGCCCTGTATCCTTCGTGGATCCGCCTGCTGGCCAGCGTTTACTTCATTTTCTTGACGTAAATGCTGTTTGTATCTCTACGGAGATCCGCTGGCCACTGCAGTCCTCTTTCTGTGCATAGCACAGTCAGAGAGGTTTTGATAAAACCTTCTCTGGCTATGTTGCAGCACAGATAGAGCCGAGCTGGCTGTCCTTCTTGGACAACCAGGCAGGAGCTCCAGAGATTAGTTCTCTCTGGGTAAGAGCGCTCACAGCGCCCATTGGCTCTCTCCTGTTCGGACTAAGGCTACGGCCTTAGTGACTGCAGGCAGGCGTTTTTCATTATTTCTCTATGATTAATGCCCTGTATCCTTCGTGGATCCGCCTGCTGGCCAGCGTTTACTTCATTTTCTTGACGTAAATGCTGTTTGTATCTCTACGGAGATCCGCTGGCCACTGCAGTCCTCTTTCTGTGCATAGCACAGTCAGAGAGGTTTTGATAAAACCTTCTCTGGCTATGTTGCAGCACAGATAGAGCCGAGCTGGCTGTCCTTCTTGGACAACCAGGCAGGAGCTCCAGAGATTAGTTCTCTCTGGGTAAGAGCGCTCACAGCGCCCATTGGCTCTCTCCTGTTCGGACTAAGGCTACGGCCTTAGTGACTGCAGGCAGGCGTTTTTCATTATTTCTCTATGATTAATGCCCTGTATCCTTCGTGGATCCGCCTGCTGGCCAGCGTTTACTTCATTTTCTTGACGTAAATGCTGTTTGTATCTCTACGGAGATCCGCTGGCCACTGCAGTCCTCTTTCTGTGCATAGCACAGTCAGAGAGGTTTTGATAAAACCTTCTCTGGCTATGTTGCAGCACAGATAGAGCCGAGCTGGCTGTCCTTCTTGGACAACCAGGCAGGAGCTCCAGAGATTAGTTCTCTCTGGGTAAGAGCGCTCACAGCGCCCATTGGCTCTCTCCTGTTCGGACTAAGGCTACGGCCTTAGTGACTGCAGGCAGGCGTTTTTCATTATTTCTCTATGATTAATGCCCTGTATCCTTCGTGGATCCGCCTGCTGGCCAGCGTTTACTTCATTTTCTTGACGTAAATGCTGTTTGTATCTCTACGGAGATCCGCTGGCCACTGCAGTCCTCTTTCTGTGCATAGCACAGTCAGAGAGGTTTTGATAAAACCTTCTCTGGCTATGTTGCAGCACAGATAGAGCCGAGCTGGCTGTCCTTCTTGGACAACCAGGCAGGAGCTCCAGAGATTAGTTCTCTCTGGGTAAGAGCGCTCACAGCGCCCATTGGCTCTCTCCTGTTCGGACTAAGGCTACGGCCTTAGTGACTGCAGGCAGGCGTTTTTCATTATTTCTCTATCCATAATTTTTTAGTAATTCTGTTGATCTGCGCACTGGATTAATTACTAAACAAAGAGCAACAAACTTAGGTAGTCCATATTTAAAGTCCAGTCTCGATTTAAACAATTAAAGAGATTAAATTTAAGCTAAAACTGACATTTGATTATACAACAGCGCACTCTATAATTTTGAAATAGCATAGGTCGACTGTAAGGCTTCAATAATTTCAATTCAGCATTAGGTATACTTAAATTTAAAAGTTTCGGTGGTCTTGTGCTATCTAATCTGAGTTATTAAGTACTTTTTTGTTTTATAAGATGTATATTAATATTCATAACAACGATACAATAGACATTATTATTACAAATTCGAAACATTCAAAGTAATGCAAGCGCCGCAGGCGAAAATTTTTGAATAATTCATGTTCTGGTTATAAGAGAATCGCAGTTTTTTAAAAAGTTTTAAAGAAGTTTGATAAAATTTTTGAAAATTTTAATAAAATTTTGCTTTTGATAATAGGCTAAAATTGGTTCCGGTTCCGGTACGTTTTCAAAAACCGGAACCGGAACCAAAAAGTACCGGAACCGGAATTCCGGTCGATCCCTAATATATATATATATAATATATACCACCAACATACGAAGTCCTAAGTTTCTCTGCCAAAACGACTGGAAACAAGTTATAATCACTCACAAACACGAAAAAACAACATGTTAGCCTTTAAAACGGCAGTTTATAGCCACCAGACTTCATACTAGGCCCTGCCGGGGCCATCAGTGACCACTTACACTTCGGCGGGGTCAGTTGGCCGAGTTGGAACACTAGGCTAGCGGTTTTGGGTTCTACATATATACGTTATTTAATGCGCCCTATCCAAAACTGATGAGAAAACATTGCTAGCTGCTCTCTGGAATCCGATCCGCCACTGATTTTTTTGTTAACGAGTGATTGTTTTTTTGTGAAACCGTTAACAAAAAATCACAAACTTTCGCCTACTGCAACTTACTGGTAGGTTGTAGAGCAGCGAAACTGGGGTGGTTTAAACCTTAGTCCAAGACCTATCCATGGGTCCTCAAAGTAATCGATTTGGTTTAGTTTTGCGAAAGTTCCAGCCAAAAAACCAAATTTTGATTTTTTTGTTAACCTTGCTATAGCTAATTTACTCAATTATTGATCGCTATTGATAATTTATTGATTTGTTAATTAATGTGAAAGCAAAATAAAATTTGTAAATTCCCGTATATAAGCCGGTATACAGTCATAAAATAAACTGAAGGCGTTGAGTACAATTATATATATACTTACAAAACAGGAAAGGAAACAAAATAGAAGACACTTGAAGAGACAGAAGTTCTGTCACAGAACTACGTACGTAATAAAGCAACACAGAAGTATAAGTGCGCCGCAGGCGAAAATTTTTGCAATTTAGTAAAATTATGCTTAATTTTCACTCAAAAGATGCATATAAACAGCTGAAAAAATTTTCTAGGGGGGCCCGGAATGTCAAAGGAGGGGCCAAAACCGCAACGGGGGCCCCCCGGCCCCCCCCCCCCCCTCCTGGATCCGCCACTGTTCGGGCGCGACAACCCCCATAGGTGTATACCTATGCCCCCCCAGTCATCATAGGCGTAGGTGTAAGGAGCCATTTTCTCAACTCACGAAGAGCATTTCTAGAAAACAATTAGAAAAATTGGCGATTTGTTTTCTGATTGTTTTCCTATTTTTTCTGAATTTTTTCTAACTGTTTTCTAAATCTATATGTTTTCTAATTTTTTTCTAATTGTTTTCTGTCATTTTTTTCTAATCGCTGCGCGACTTTCTGTTGTTTTCTGATTTTTTCTAATTTTTTTCTGGTTGTTTTCTTAATTATTTCCGATTTATTTCTCACAAAAAATGTTCATTTTCTTATTGTTTTCTAATTGTTTTATATTGTTTTCTAAATTTTTTCTATTGTTTTCTGATTGTTTTCCAATTTTTTCTGAGTTATTTTTTATTGTTTTCTGATAATTTTCTAGCATACGTGGCTGAGGTGTATATATTACTGGGGGGCGCCACCACTTTATGGTTCCCCCTTCACTCGACCCCTTGCTGGCTTATTTATACTTCGGCAACTTGCCCCCCCCAGGGTTTTTTGGTCGCCGAACTTTAGGCCAAATGGCCTCAACGACTCAAATTTTTTAGGCCATCAGCCAAAAAATTTAGGCCATCCAAATTTTGTTAATTTCTAGGTTGTGCGTTATTGTACGCATTGTTAAAATTACAGTTATCATATATTCACGCGTTATATATTCAAAAATCGCTGTTTAACAACAAAAATCGCCATCGTCACTGTTTAACACACTAGAAAAACTACGTTTTTACCTTAAAATTGCAAAAATAGAACCTTGTTAGCATAGAAATAATAGTGCACGACAGTTTTAATGAATTAATGAATTTTTATTGAAAATTAAAACAGGTAGGAGCATACGAGTATGAACCAAAGAAAGAAAAAATTAAACTAATAGAAATAAAGTTAAACTACATACTAAAATAGCATTTCTTCGATGAAATCTTTATAATAGTATCATAGGGGTCGCGGCAGCGACCCCTATAATATGAGTGAAAATGGTCGAATGACCGTGTAAAACAAGGCTGCGCAGAAGCTGCGCAGATTCTGCTGACCTGCGCAGATTATGTGCGCAAAAAATTGTACGTGTCGAGTTTAGTACGTGTGCGAAGTTTCATCCCCGTATCACTTTCCGTTAAAAAGTTATGCCAAAAATCGCTTACGAGAGTGATGTTTTTTTTCCGGTTTCTCGCTTTTGATGTCTCATAAGGGGGTTTTGTAGCTTGAATAACTACAGATAGAAAAATTTTTGCCTATGAAACCCATATATATTCTTGTAGTACAAATCAAAAATAAGAAATAAGCTAGTTTTCATGCCTCCCAGGGCCGGAAAAAATTTTTGGCTGGGGGCCAAAGTCGGCCAAAACGCTAAAATGGCCAAAAAGTATGCTTCAAAGGCGCCTTAATAAGTCAGATTGGGCTATATATGGGGCAATACTGACTATATGGTTAAACAGTACACATATGGGGGTCGTTTAAATGCTATATGATTTTCCGTCTTCGTGCGTAATTTTTCGGTACTGGCCGGCCAAAGTTGGTGAATTTTGGGTCGAACTTTGAACTTAATTTTTTCGCTTATTTTGCTACATGGGTGGCTCAAATTTTGCATACAAAGGTTTTTGGGACGGAGAATCGACTCCGGCTAGCAGTTTTGCTGCCCGAGTACCCCATGTTGCTGGGCTGGTCCCACTTGACCGTCTGTGGGGTCTGTCCGGTAACCGCTTCCGGGAGGTCCATAGTAGGCTTTACTTGGCCTCTCAAAACTTTGTCTATAGGGGGTTTTCTGGTGCGCCCAGCTCATTCCCGGTGCCCGTTTTGCCGTCTGACCCACCCATCTAGCTGTGCTGGTTCCACTTTGCCGTCTGGAGGGTCCGGTCGGTACCGACTTTCGGGAACACCATATAGTACTGTACATATAGCAAGGTTAACAAAAAAAATCACCCGAAATTTTAACAAAAAAAATCACCCCACCCTGACTCACAGGAAAGTCGCAGAGACCCAATTTTTTGCATGGTGATAGCCACACATCTCGACATTACAGCCTGTGAGTTTTGAGCCCTAGGCCCTCTCCATGCGTTCAGGGCAGACCTTTAAGTGAGGGTACCCAAAAGTGACCTCAAAAACGTTCATGATCGAAGTTCGAATTTCGGCTGCTATTTACTAAGGGAAAACCCTAGACAACCCATACTGTACATATGACATGTCCTGACTGTGCGCTATCGATACATATATAGAAGTTCTCGGTCGGACCTCTGAGCCGTCTTGGGGTGGGTGATTTTTTTTGTTAAAATTTTAACAAATAAAAAATCATTTTCATATTTTGTTACTGAAGTCAGAACAGTAGCTAGAGCAAAACTAACGCCAAATTCGAGCTCAGCGACCTCGAAAACCCTTATAGCCGTTGTTTTTGAGGTTGCCTGACACTTCTGGAAGTCCAACCTGGTAACCAGCCTGGCCTGAACCGTCCGACGGTAAACGTGATTCCAGAAGTCAGTAGTAGACTACAGTTACCTAAAAACTAATGCCAGATTTGAATTCTGCGCACTAGAAAACCCCCTAGGACAAGTTTGTAGCCACTTCTGACTGCCCAGTTGGTACCTGGAGGGTCCGGAAGGGTCCGGCAGGGGTCACGTGACCGTGGGTCATATATATACCACCAACATACGAAGTCCTAAGTTTCTCTGCCAAAACGGCTGGAAATAAGTTATAATCACTCACAAACACGAAAAAACTACATTTTAGCCTTTGAAACGGCATTTTATAGCCACCAGACTTCATACTAGACCCTGCCGGGGCCCATCAGTGACCACTAAGACTTCGGCGGGGTCAGTTGCCCGAGTTCAAACACCAGGTTGATGGTTTTGGGTTCTAAATACGTTATTTAATGCGCTCAATCCAAAACTGATGAGAACACAGTGCTAGCTGCTCTCTGGGATCCGATCCGCCACTGATTTTTTTTTGTTAACGAGTGATTTTTTTTGTTAAACCGTTAACATAAAAATCACCGACTTTTGTCTACTGCAACTTACTGGTATATAGGTCGTAGAGCAACGAAAGTGGGGTGGTTTAAAGCTTAGCCCAAGACCTATCCATGGGTTCTCATCCTCAAAGTAATCGATTTGGTTTAGTTTTGTGAAAGTCCCAGCCAACAAACCAAATTTTGATTTTTTGTTAAGCTTGCTATAGCCCGACAAAACATTGTCTATAGGGGTTTTCTGGTGCGCCCAGCTCATTCCTGGCATCCGTTTTGCCGTCTGACCCACCCATCTTGCTGTGCTGGTTCCACTTTGCCATCTGGAGGGTCAGGTCGGTGGGAGGTCAAAAATGAAATTTTTCAAAAATGGTCAAATTTGGTATCAAATGGAAGCGCTAAGCGAGCTGAGCAACATTTGTCATAGAACTGCATGCTCAAAGTGGCTGTAGAGTGCTGTCGTGGGGTGGGGTGGGGACTTAGGCGAATTTCGGTAAAAAATGAAATTTTTCAAAAGTGGTCAAATTTGGTACCAAATAAAAGCCCTGAGCGAGTTGAGCAACTTTTGTCATAGAACTGCATGCTCAAAGTGGCTGTAGAGTGCTGTGCTGGGGTGGGGTGGGGACTTTCGGTCAAAAATGAAATTTTTCAAAAGTGGTCAAATTTGGTACCAAATGAAAGCCCTGAGCGAGCTGAGCAACTTTTGTCATAGAACTGCATGCTCAAAGTGGCTGTAGAGTGCTGTGCTGGGGTGGGGTGGGGACTTAGGCGATTTTCGGTCAAAAACGAAATTTTTCAAAAGTGGTCAAATCTGGTACCAAGTGAAACCCTGAGCGAGCTGAGCAACATTTGTCATAGAACTGCATGCTCAAAGTGGTTGTGGAGTGCTGTGGTTGGCTTGCTTGCTACCGTTGAAAGATATATATCTATACATACCTTCATGAGCATACATATATAAAATAATAGAAAACAAGAACAAAAAGTGCTCCTTCGTCGCATGTAAAATACATATGAGTCTTCGTAGGCAGGTTGTACATAAGCAAAAACTAGCCTGTAAAATACATATGAGTTCCGTAGGGAGGTTGTAAATTAAGGAAAACAAGTTGCAACCGCTTAACATATGAGCCTGTCCTACAACGAGGCTCATATTGGCGTCACAGTGCATTCCACATTAAAGCCTCATTAAAGAACCTCAGCTTCATCCACATTACGGAAAAATGAATAGACGTCATGGCCCAGGACTGAAGTGAACTACGACTGCTCAAGCAGAACTGTACATGCAACCTGTTTCCTGAAACACTATGGCACACCTCTAATGCATTCTCGAAACACTTTCACATTATACACACGCAGAATGCGTTCCCACTTGGCTGTGAGTCAGAGCGCCTCATGGCGTACCGTATTGAGCATATGCACACTATAATGACTGATCAACATTATATATATATATATATGAAGGATAATTTGTAATGAAAAGCTTTATGCAGTATGTATTTATATAAAAGTAAATCTGCAAATTATTCGTATTATGACATACGCCAATATGAGCCTCGTTGTAGGACAGGCTCATATGTTAAGCGGTTGCAACTTGTTTTCCTTAATTTACAACCTCCCTACGGAACTCATATGTATTTTACAGGCTAGTTTTTGCTTATGTACAACCTGCCTACGAAGACTCATATGTATTTTACATGCGACGAAGGAGCACTTTTTGTTCTTGTGTATATATATAAATGAAATTATATATAACTTGAATGTGTATAGTCAAGCGGGAAAAAAACCCATTTGAATATGCGGGAAAAAAACCCACCCCCAGTGTGGGCTTACCGGTATGAGCTATCTAGGTTTTTAATAGCCTATCTTGAAGAGCATCCAAAATAACCCTAGAGGCTGCATTATTGTTGTTCCCACTGCTTCCCTGCAAATTTTTTGGGACTTTGAAATTTTCGAGAATTTTGGTCCGTCCAAGTGCCGAAATTTGGCAAACTTTGGCTGGCCACCCTGAACTACTGGAAAGACCTAGACCAAAGCGGATAGTATGTATGTGTAGGGCATCTGTTGGGCTTCATGATGATATATGCCACACTGCTCTAACCCCTCCGGTGCGACCTGGGGGTGACCTAGAGTTGGCGGGAAAAAAACCCATCGGCGGGAAAAAACCCACTTTTCAAAATTGAATATTTTTCTAACCGTTAGCAGGAAAGGTCAAACTAATACATACATTTGTTTAATAGAGCCTATAGATTAAATTGGTATAGGTTTTACCCGGGTTCGTTCTGTTATGGGTGGTCCAGGGGGTCTAAATCGGACATGGTGCCATTTCAAGCCAAAATTTCAATTTTGGCCAAAAATGCTTATTTTTGCCTTAAAATGGGTCTAGTTTGGCTCTAAATACAGGAAAAACACGTTTTCTACACGCTAGGATGCTTAAACTGCCAAAAATAAACACTTTTTAAAAATTTCCAAAATTTGCCTATGTTTACGTGTTGAACATACAAAATTTTCAAAATTCAATTTTTTCTGAAAATTTTCAAAAATGTTGGTATTTTTCGATGTAGACCTACTAAAAACAACCCGCTCTTTCGAATGGCACCGTCAAAATTGTTCTGGCACGCTTCCAGCAAAAAATCCGGGTGGGTTTTTTTCCCGCCGATGGGTTTTTTTCCCGCATTGGGTTTTTTTCCCGACACGGAAAACTTTAATTTCTCCATAACGGCAGGGTCTAGGGAGACAAACTATACCTCATTCGAAAGCTTAGGGCAAACCCTAATTAAATATAGTATCAAAGTCGTGCTAACCCAAACCAGTCGAAAGTTCTGGTCCAAGAAAAAAAAGTGGGTTTTTCCCCGCTTGACTATATTTATTACTGCAAACAGACAATGTAACTAGCTGGCGACTGGCGCAGCCCAGAAATACAAGGAAAATGTATAAATTCGCGCCGCCAATTTAAAAAATTGTTGTTTTTAGTTAAAAATCTATAAAATTTAACTGCGTTTTCGTCGAAAAATTTAGGCCAACTGGCCTCAACGGCCAAAATTCTTTAGGCCATCGACTCATAAATTTAGGCCATGGCCTAAGCTATGGCCTAAAAAAACCTTGCCCCCCCACTACATATTTATCTCCCCTCCCCCCATAACCCAAAAAATTGTCAGATTTCACAATTTTTATCCTAATATTCAAAAAATTTTCCGGCTGCGCCGGAATTAGCGAAGTTTTCGCCATTTTTGCTAACTTCGAAAAAAAACACCTAAAATTATTTTTGCGATTTTGGCAGTTTTCACACAAAAAACGTAAAAATTCGCAATTTTTTTCAAAAATTGCCCCCATTTTTGCCGAGTCCCCCATCGATGGGGGGCAACTTTGAGCCCCCCATAGATTTTGGCCTAAAAATAAGCCAGACTTGCCCCCCGCACTCGTTCCCTTCCCCATTTTTTGGGCGTCCCCCACCCCACTCACCCTACATCGTACATGCATATATATCATAGGGGTCGCGGTAGCGACCCCAATAATATGAGTGAAAATGGTCGAATGACCGTGTAAAAAAAGGCTGCGCAGAAGCTGCGCAGTTTCCTGCGCAGATCCTGCGCAGATTACTGGGCTTATTCTAGTGGGGGGGGGGGGGGGGGGGGGGGGCGCGCCCGCCCCCCATAAACACCCTCCCCCCCAAAAATCGTCCCCCCTCCAAAATCGCCCCCCAAAAAAAGTGGGTGCCCCTTTTGGTACCAACTTTTGCCCTGAAAAAATCGCTCAGAAGGCCAAATTTTCAAAAATTTTCCGGCTTCGCCGTAGATTTTTAGTAGATTTTTGCCAATTTAAGCACTATTTTTGCACTAAAAACGAACTTTTTTAGCGCTTACTAAAAAAATAGCGCTATTTTTTTCCTGTTTTTAGAAAAATTTTGAAAAATTTTTGCCCCCCCCCCAGAATGACTCGGCCCCCGAGGGACCCCCCCCCCCAAAGAGCCCCCCCAAGAAAAATTCCCTAAGAATAACTTCCAGGATTATGTGCGCAAAAAATTGTACGTGTCGAGTTTAGTATATTTGCCAAGTTTCATCCCCGTACCACTTTCCGTTAAAAAGTTGTCCCAAAAATCGCTTACGAGAGATGTTTTTTCCGGTTTTTCGCTTTTGATGTCTCATAAGGGGGTTTTGTAGCTTGAATAGCTACAGATAGAACAATTTTTGCCGATGAAACCAATATATATATTCTTGTAGTACAAAACAAACATTAGAGAATAAGCTATTTTTATGCCTCCCGGAGCCAGAAAAAATTTTTGGCTGGGGGCCAAAGTCGGCCAAAACGCTAAAATTACCAAAAAGTATGCTTCAAAGGCGCCGTAATAAATCAGACTGGGCTATATATGGGGCAATACTGCCTATATGGCTGAATAGGATACATATCAGGGTCGTTCAATTGCTATATGATTTTCCGGCCCTGAGCGTAATTTTTGGGTACTGGCCTGCCAAATTTGGTGAATTTTGGGTCCAACTTTGAACTTAGTTTTTTCGCTTATTTTGCGACCTGGAAGCCTCAAATCTTGCATACAAAGGTTTTTGCGGACGGAGAATCGATTCCCGCTATCAATTTTGCTGCCCGACTCACCCAAGTTGCTGGGCTGGTTCCACTTTGCCGTCTGGAGGGTCGGCAACCGCTACCTGGAGGCCCGTACTTGGCTCTACTTGGCCTCTCATAACTTTGCCTATAGGGGTTTTTTGGTGCGCCCAGCTCATTCCCGGTGTCAGTTTTGCCGTCCGACTCATCCACCTTGCCGGGGTGGTTCCACTTTGCCGTCTGGAGGGTCATGTCGGCAACCGTTTCCTGGAGGTCCATACTAGGCTCTACTTGGCCTATCAAAACTTTCTCTGTAGGGGTTTTCTGGTGCGCCCAGCTCATTACCGGTGTCCGTTTTGCTCTACAACGCACCCATTTTGCTGGGCTGGCTCCACTTGACCGTCTGAGGGGTCAGGTCGGTAAGGGTCAGGTGGTCGAAAATAAAATTTTTCAAATGTGGTAAAATTTGGTACCAAATGAAAGCCCTAAGTGAGCTGAGCAACTTTTGTCATAGAATTGCATGCTCAAAGTGGCTGTAGAGTGCTGGGGGTTTTGTAGTTTGAATAGCCGCTTGAGTAGCCAAAACGCTGAAATGGCCAAAAAGTATGCTTCAAAGGCGCCTTAATAAGTCAGATTGGGCTATATATGGGGTAATACTGACTATATGGTTAAGCAGTACACATATCGGGGTCGTTCAAATGCTATATGATTTTCCATCTCCGTGCGTAATTTTTCGGTATATACTGGCCGACCAAATTTGGTGAATTTTGGGTCGAACTTTGAACTTAATTTTTTCGCTTATTTTGCTACATGGGTGGCTCAAATTTTGCATGCAAAAGATTTTTTGGGACGGAGAATCGATTCCCGCTATCAGTTTTGCTGCCCGAGTAACCCAAGTTGCTGGGCTGGTTCCACTTGACCGTCTGAGGGGTCCGGTCGGTAACCACTTCCTGGAGGTCCATAGTAGGCTTTACTTTGCCTCTCCAAACTTTGTCTATAGGGGTTTTCTGGTGCACTCAGCTCATTCCCGGTGTCCGTTTTGCCGCCTGACCCACCCTTCTTGCTGTGCTGGTTCCACTTTGCCTTCTGGAGGGTCCGGTCGGTACCGACTTCCGGGAACACCATATAGGACTGTACATAGCCTCTCAAAACATTGTCTATAGGGGTTTTCTGGTGCTCCCAGCTCATTCCTGGCATCCGTTTTGCCGTCTAACCCACCCATCTTGCTGTGCTGGTTCCACTTTGCCATCTGGAGGGTCAGGTCGGTGGGAGGTCATGGGGTCAAAAATGAAAATTTTCTAAAGTGGTCAAATTTGGTATCAAATGAAAGCGCTAAGCGAGCTGAGCAACTTTTGTCATAGAACTGCATGCTCAAAGTGGCTGTAGAGTGCTGTGGTGGGATGGGGTGGGGACTTAGGTGATTTTGGGTCAAACCTGGGTTTACTTTAGGCGAAAAAAAGTGGGGGGGAGAGTGGGGGGGGGGGAGGTCGAAATTAGGGGGAAATAAATGAAAATAAAAAAAATTTATAAAATAAATAAATGACGGGAAATAAAATGGGCTAAAAAAGCCAAAAATACCGTATAAAAAGCCTGTTTTCTACATATACTGCTATAGCTAAGCTTAAAAGTGCTCAAAAATTGAGTTTTAGACCAAAAAAGACGATTTTTGACCAAAAATTTCCGGCGAAGCCGGAAAATTTTTGAAAATTTTGACCAAAAATCCTAAAAATTTGGCATTTTCTGGGCACCTTAGGGTGAGTGGGGGGGAAGCCCAAAAAAGTGGGGGTGGGGAAGCCCAAAAAAGTGGGGGTGGGGCGGAGTGGGGGGGAAGAGGTCGAGTGGGGGGGAACCCGAAAAGTGGGGGCCGGCCCCCCCCCCCCCCCAGTAAAGTACACCCAGCAACCTAAACTTTTCCAAAAGTGGTCAAATTTGGTATCAAATGAAAGCCCTAAGCGAGCTGAGCAACTTTTGTCATAGATCTGCATGCTCAAAGTGGCTGTAGAGTGCTGTGGTGGGGTGGGGACTTCGGTGATTTTGGGTCAAAACTAAAATTTTCCAAAAGTGGTCAAATTTGGTATCAAATGAAAGCCCTAAGCGAGCTGAGCAACTTTTGTCGTAGAACTGCATGCTCAAAGTGGCTGTGGGGTGGGGTGGTGACTTCGGCGATTTTCGGTCAAAAATGAAATTTTTCAAGTCATATCAACCGCTTAACATATGAGTCGTCACAGTGCATTCCACATTAAAGCCTCATTAAAGAACCTCAGCTTCATCCACATTACGGAAAAATGAATAGACGTTGTGGCCCAGAAGAAATGGACTGAAGTGAACTACGACTGCTCAAGCTGAACTGTACATGCAACCTGATGTTTCCTGAAACACTATGGCACACCTCTAATGCATTCTCGAAACACTTTCACATTACACACGCAGAATGCGTTCCCACTTGGCTGTGAGTCAGAGCTCCTCATGGCGTATATACCGTATTGAGCATATACACACTATAATGACTGATCAACAATCTATGTGAAGGACAATTTGTAATGAAAAGGTTTATGCAGTATGTATATATAGTCAAGCGGGAAAAAAACCCACTTTTTTTTTCTTGGACCAGAACTTTCGACTGGTTTGGGTTAGCACGACTTTGATACTATATTTAATTAGGGTTTGCCCTAAGCTTTCGAATGAGGTATAGTTTGTCTCTCTAGACCCTGCCGTTATGGAGAAATTAAAGTTTTCCGTGTCGGGGAAAAAACCCAATGCGGGATAAAAAACCCATCGGCGGGGAAAAAACCCACCCGGATTTTTTGCTGGAAGCGTGCCAGAACAATTTTGACGGTGCCATTCGAAAGAGCGGGTTGTTTTTAGTAGGTCTACATCGAAAAATACCAACATTTTTGAAAAATTTCAGAAAAAAATTGAATTTTGAAAATTTTGTATGTTTAACACGTAAACATAGGCAAATTTTGGAAATTTTTTAAAAGTGTTTATTTTTGGCAGTTTAAGCATCCTATCGTGTAGAAAACGTGTTTTTCCTGTATTTAGAGCCAAACTAGACCCATTTTAAGGCAAAAATAAGCATTTTTGGCCAAAATTGAAATTTTGGCTTGAAATGGCACCATGTCCGATTTAGACCCCCTGGACCACCCATAACAGAACGAACCCGGGTAAAACCTATACCAACTTAATCTATAGGCTCTATTAAACAAATGTATGTATTAGTTTGACCTTTCCTGCTAACGGTTAGAAAAATATTCAATTTTGAAAAGTGGGTTTTTTCCCCGCCGATGGGTTTTTTCCCGCCAACTCTAGGTCACCCCCAGGTCGCGCCAGAGGGGTTAGAGCAGTGTGGCATATATCATCATGAAGCCCAACAGATGCCCTACACATACATACTATCCGCTTTGGTCTAGGTCTTGCCAGTAGTTCAGGGTGGCCAGCCAAAGTTTGCCAAATTTCGGCACTTGGACGGACCAAAATTTTCGAAAATTTCAAAGTCCCAAAAAATTTGCAGGGAAGCAGTGGGAACAACAATAATGCAGCCTCCTGGGTTATTTTTGACGCTCTTCAAGATAGGCTATTAAAATCCTATATAGCTCATACCGGTAAGCCCACACTGGAGGTGGGTTTTTTCCCGCATTTTAAAATGGGTTTTTTCCCGCTTGACTATATTTATATGAAAGTAAAATATATATCTGCAAATTATTCGTATTATGACATACGCCAATATGAGCCTCGTTGTAGGACAGGCTCATATGTTAAGCGGTTGCAACTTGTTTTCCTTAATTTACAACCTCCCTACGGAACTCATATGTATTTTACAGGCTAGCTTTTGCTTATGTACAACCTGCCCACGAAGACTCATATGTATTTTACATTTTACACGAAGACTCATATGTGTTAGCACTTTTTGTTCTTGTATACCATATATATATATATATACCTACATTCATATACTGAAAGGCCGGCACTTATAGAATGTTTACAAATGGCTGCCGAGGCCCAACTCCTCCGACTGGGGTGCCCAAAATAGGCGACCCACCCAAGATCGAACCTCAGACAACTGTCCGGACGAAAATTGAAATTTTTGCTGGTACTTACATATTACTATGGACTTTGCGCAGCTATAACCCATATTAGATTTGGTTTTTTCCGGAAAAACCTTTTTTCCAGTTTTTTCCATTTTTTCCTTTTTTCCGGTCACCCAAAATTCACCAATTTGCTAAAAGTTGTGTTATTTCATGTTTCTGCATGCATAAAAGCCGTTTTCAACATATTTAATAGCCCCACCGTGTAGTGCGCACTTTACAATGGTACAATGGTTACAATGGTTTCAGTATTGATTATAGGAATTATATATTTTTTCAGCAGACAATACGTATATACTGTAGAATAAATTGGTGACTTCTGTATACCTTGACGGTTCTGCTAGACCAGGTCTGTGGTTTTCGTAGGTAACATACACCTCGTAAAGTAAAGAATACCATATGTTTTAAAAGGTTTTGGCTGAACATTCCACTGTTAAACATGGAATTGTTAAGTCTACGTACCTGAGTTACGCAACTATATATATGCACATTCCATGGCAAATAATCTTAAATCCCAGAATTAGCTCAACTTCATGGATATTGTCTTATTAGTTCATTAAACAGTGTTTTTGATAGTTTTTTAATGTTCTGATTTCATAAATTATATAACTTACAGAACATATCTCGAATATTTTCCATTTTTTCCGATGCTTCGAAAAAACCCAAATACAATTTGGTCAGATTTAGCATACCCCCACCTACTGTGACCCACGGAAGAAGTTGTAAATAGTGCGAAAGCGCAGGAAAAGTTCAGAAAACATTATATTCCGCTGTAAAAATCGTTAAAATAACATTAGGAATGTTTTCCCGTTTTTTCTACCCCATCAGAAAAAAACGGAAAAAACCTTTTTTCCAGTCCTTTTTTCCGCGCCCATCCCTAAAGGGAGGGTGTCTGAGCTCGGCTTGGGGGAGCCTGTCCGACAGTTCTTGACGGTCAGTTTCGGGTGAGTCTGGCCTTCTTGTGGGGGGTCGCACAGGGACAAACCTTAGCCTGGTACACCTACATTGTATGCGAAGAAGCATATTTTGTTTTCTTGTCTTGTTTAAATATACGTAATGTCATGCATTTTTAGATTAGAGGAATAGTTATTCCGTTCCAAAGGATGCTGTTAGAACGTTTGTTCTTTGACAGCGATGCTGAAGAGTTTGAGGGATTTTCTCAGGATGACTTAAATATCGTAACTTCCCTGATTGTTCATCAGACTCTAATCGCAAAGAACACTAAAGACGAAACTTATTCCCACAGCCAGCCTGCGCCTGTTGATGCCGCTAAAGAGCCACCATCGAATTGCAAACCTGCCAAGAAATGCGCTCGAGTTTTACCTACCCTTCATTTACAATCGTAAGTTTAAGCTTGAAAAGTTGTAAGAAAAATAAAGAAAGAGCACACGCACAACTTCGCCGGAGATTCTTTGTACAAATGTCTACTAGGCTTCATTAGGCATTTTTCAGAACTTTGGCTTCTCGTCTTTGTCTTTTGCAAAATCCTCCCCCCTCGAAAGTCCCACCTCGTGCCCCCCCTACCTAAACAACGATAGTAGTATAGAGTGTTAAAATCGAGGTTTATTGGGGGGGGTTTGGTGGTTGTGGAGGAAAGTTGGGGGGAGGTTGTGGAGGAAAATTGGGAGGGGGTTTTTGGGGTTGTGGACTCCTTCTAGTGGGGTTGTGGACCCCTTTTTGGGAGGGGATTTTAGGGGTATGTGGACCCCTGGGCTTATTCTAGGGATTTTTTCTTGGGGGGGGCCCTCGGGGGGCGAGTCATTTTTGGGGGGGGGCGAAAATTTTTCTAAATTTTTCTAAAAACATGCTAAAAATTGCGCTATTTTTATAGCAATCGCCAAAAATAAGTGGATTTAGTGCTTAAATAGGCAAAAATCGACTAAAAATCTAAAAATAAAAATTTTTGAAAATTTGGCGTTCTGAGCGATTTTTTCAGGGCAAAAGTTGGTACCAAAAGGGGCACCCACTTTTTTGGGGGGGGGCGATTTTTGGGGGGGAACGATTTTGGGGGAGGGGAAGGGTGTTGATGGGGCGACCCCCGCCCCCCTCCCCCAGTAGAATAAGCCCAGGACCCCCTTTTTAGATGTATGTGGACCCCTTTCTGGGAGGGGGTTTTTGTGGTTGTGGACCCCTGTTGACCGGAACCACGGTCGACCCAAGGTCAAATTTAAAAGTTGACCCTTTTCGCCCGGAAAACTTTATCTAGGGAGTTTTCGGGGTCGAGGATTTCAAAAATGACCTTTGTTTTGAGCTAGAATCAAAGCTTCGTGCTGTGTTGCGTGCTGTATATGACCGGAACCGTAGTCGACCCAAGGTCAAATTTCAAAGTTGACCATTTTTGTCCGGAAAACTTTATCTAGGAGGTTTTCGGCGTCAGAGATTTCAAAAATGACCTTAGATTTTTGCTATAATCAAAGCTCCGTGCTGTTCTGCGTGCTGTACATGACCGGAACCGTAGTCGACCCAAGGTCAAAATTTTAACTTGTCTATTTTCGCCCGGAAAACTGTTTCTAGGGGGTTTTCGGGATCGTAGAATCTAAAAATGGCCTCAGAATGTGGCTCCTGTGGGTGACCGGTGTGTTGGAGCATTTTTGTGATTACAACTGTGAAGCGACTGCTAGAATTGCCCATAGCGGCGGATGTCTTTTATTTGACAGAAACACTGCACAACAAACACACTGTACAACGAAAGTATTGAACAACACTGCACAATAAACACGCTGTACAACGAAAGTATTGAACAACACTGCAAAACAAACACACTGCACAGTAAACACTGCACAACAAAAGACTGTACAAGAAAACCCTAGACAACAACCATGATGTATATACAGCAAAACTACTGTGCAACAGACGCCATACACAAACAAAACTACTTACTGTAACTGAACTGCACAACGAAACTAATGTAACATCAAAACGCTGATAAAACCAATAATAAAGTCAAATCACTGATTGCAGTTCAAAAATTCTCGAATTAGCTGAGCAGCTTTATGTTCGGAGCAATGTCGTCGGTATCGCATGGACTTAGCGCTGTGAATGGCACAGCACGGCAGTCCTTCTACATCGTCCATGTGCGGCGGATATTCCATGTCAATCTCGGCGTCATAAATCTTAGTGTTGAAGTCATTCCAGAGAGTCGCGTGGCGCATCCATTTGTACAAAGCAGTTCCCTTGGTTATTACCGCGTCCACCCGACGTTGTCGCATAAATTAACAGACTCTGTCCATCACCTCCCAATTCGCCGGTACACTATCACTAGAGTTCCATTCAAGCCCATTCTGCGATCTAGCCACGTGTAAATATGCTTGTTGGCGAGGTGTCAACTGTTGAAATGGCACGGGGGCTCGAACGTGATAGGTTTCTTGAGCAGTATTTCCACAAGGAAAGCGTGCCACAACCGTTATTTCCATGGGTACTTCACCCATGTTGTGAATACCATCGCAAGTCATAGTAGCAAAACCAAACGATTTCATAGCCGCTGGACTGTAGTAGTGCAAAATTTAAACTGACTGTTTTCTAATTTGAATCCCGTAGGGAAGACATACAGACATAATTGCTTTAGCCTAGTTTTAACATAATTGCTGTGCCAGGAACTTATGTATTGAGACTACCTATGCCAACAGGCGGAAACCTCTTTAATGAGGTTCGTTGATGTGTTCCGTGTTGGATTCCAATCATATGAACATGTGATTTGGGTTTATTGATCTGCATTCATCGCGGTTATGTGGTTCGTCTTTCCTGTTCCGGCTGCTGTTGTGTTCTTCTTTGTTATCGGTGTTATCGTGGTTGGTTCTTGCTGGTACAGTTGCTGTCCGGCTGGAAGTGGTTTGCATTTTCCTGTCGGTTATTCTGTTTGATGTCTGTTTTCTAAGATGCTCCGAGCACATTTCGTTGTGCTCCGAGCATACTTCGTTGTGCTCCGAGCACATTCCGTCACTCTCCGAGCATATTTCGTTGGGCTCCAAGCATATTTCATTGTGCTTCCTGCTGATACTCCGGTTTATGTCTGCTTTTTATGACTTCGACTGTTGCATTGACTGACAAATTTGTTATTAGCATGGATGCTATGAGTTGGGACGTTCCACATAGTCTAGTTTCATGTTCTCTCCGGTAACACATGGTCATCAATTGCCGCATTCTTTTCAATGGCGCGTTTTAGAGCTTCTCCAGTAGAAAGCCTTTCTTCGTAATCTGCCTGTTTGTCTACAATTTGTTCAACGATAGGGTCTTTCAGCAAATCATTGCATTGAGTAATCTTAATGTAAATAAGCTTGTTCAGCTCCGCCCTAATCTTAGGTCTAATTTCATTGTAAGCTTCAATTTTTGCTTGGTCTATACTCAGCCCATCTTCTTGGTATTCCGACATCAACCTTCGAGCCCGTGCTTGAAACTTCTCCTCAGCTCTTGCTACAAGCTCTTCCCAAAATTCTCCAATTTCTTCATCAGTTCCTTCTGTGGTGCTAATACTCTCCTGCACTGAGCCTTCTGATTTTGATTCTTCTTCATCAGTCGTTGGATCATGAACATTTTGTATGTGGCGCCTCATATTGAATGATCTGCTAAATGTTTCGCCACAATAATCACAGGTGTGCATTGTGAGTCTGGCTGTTTCAGTTTATTTAATCGCATACTATCCCCAGCACGTCAATTCTTTATATTAACGTAGACGTGTTTACCAGCAAAAGGAGAAAGCTTAGAGCAAGGAAAGTGCAAGCTCAGAGTAACAAAGAGCAAAGAAAGAGCAAGCTCACAATACAATGAGTTAGGAAAGAGCAAGCTCACAATAAGATGAGCAAAGAAGGAGCAAGCTCAGAGTAACAAAGAGCAAAGAAGGAGCAAGCTCCCAATAACAATAGTTAGGATAGGGTAACTTCAGATGTCAGTTCACCATCACTCACTACTACTGAATAAGTCGGTAATTCGAATCAACCAGACATACTACAGAACGTGTATACCATAAACAGTTGACTTCTGGTGAGTAAATCTGCGGAGGTAGGCTTTGTATTCGGATGTAGTGTATGTGAAATAATTAGTTGTGCGTCAAACGTACCATCAGTTTTACATTTATACTATTATCGCGTGGCTTCTCCATAATCGTAAGTGACTGCCTGAGCAATACAGTGTAGCAATACAACAATACGCTGTGAAAGCAATTTAGTTGCACATTGCAAATGATAGAAGTGTATACAGTTACACATAAACAGAAAACGTACATACAATCTATATAAGTAGTGCATGCGACCGTAACCAGACCATATCCACACACTGTGTGGCTCGTCAGTGGTTCAGTGTGGAACACAGTTTTTTACAAATGTTTTTAAGAAAACCATAAAAATAAATGAAAAAGTTTTCGCCGCTGGTCGCCTCAAGAAGTGAAGTTAAACAAGCATAGATAGTGCTAAACGTATATTTCTATCCAATTTGACTTGTAAGCTGTAACCATCCGTCTAAAGGGGTGAAACTGAATTGTCTTGTTTTGGAGAGCTTTTCTACTGTTTTTAGGAAAAAGCGTCTTAGTTTTCGGTTACTATAATTATTGTTTATTCCTAAGTGTTTTTACTAATTTTGCGCTTTGTACAATGAAGTCTGTTTCATAATAGCTCAACTTAGAAATTCTACTTAGTTCGTTGGCATATACCTTATAGCACGTAAGTTGTGAGAAATTTCTATTTCCGGGTAATTAATTGCTTTAAAAGGGAAATCGTCTTTTTTATTATAAATTCTATGAGTAAACTTATCATTGAATACTTTAATTGTTCAATCTAACACTTCCGCTACGTATGGACATACATTCACTAAATTCAATTCTAATCCTGGAGGATATATATTTTTATGTTCTGTTTTTATTAGTCCGTTGTCATTAACAGTTGTTATGTCATCTATATATATATCTAAATATATTTTGTAAAAGTTCCAATTTTTCTGTATCCATTTTTTGGGTAAGTGTTTTGATATATTTAAACTCATACCAAAACAAAACTAAGTTAGCCATGAAAGGTCCGCAGCTAGTGCCCATAGGTATACCAATTTTTTGTCTAAAAACTTTATTTCCCAGTTTGACAAACGTATTAGAAATTAACCATTTAACCAATTTGCAAAAGGTTTCGCAATGTATGTAGTGTATATATTGTTATGAAAACCAAGACTGTAGTTGAAAACATATAGTCAGGGCGGGGAAAAAACACACCCGAAAAGATGGGGAGAAAAAACACACCCACCGAGAGAACTCAAGGTAGCAGATATAGAGGCCTAGTATAGTGCAAATGAAAGCGCTATCTTTTTACAGTAAAACCATACCCATATGGTTGGTATTGGCCAAAGCGGTCTATTCTGACAGTGTTCTAAAGTTGACCCCTGAAAACACCTCTGAAACCTAAGAAATTTTAAATTTTGCTAAGCTTATTTCTAGACATCTATAAGGAAAGCTTAGCTAGTCTTTGGCATAGAGGTATATGTGGACCCCCTCTAGCGTTTGGTATAGACGGCAGCCGCCTGCCTTTTATGCAGGCTGAGTACTGGGTGTGTTTTTCTCCCCGCCCATTTTGACCCCTCAGCGGGGAAAAAACACCACCCAATTTTCACAAATAGTCCAATATGTAGTTCTGAGCAATTCTGATGCTCTTAAACGATAAAACGGGTCTTGTTTTGTAATTTTGGTTCAAAAAATATGCACTTAGGGCCTCTAATAGCTCATAAATTAAGGATTAAAATTTGCTGCATCATCGTGCCAGGTTTCATATGTTTACAAGGCAAATTTTTAAAAATCTTAAAAAACTTAATGAAATTGCAATTTAACGCGAAAACTAACTTAAATAATGATAAACAATGACATTTGCAAGTGTTTTGGTATATTTATAGTTGTCTGGTGCCGCTTTTGCTGCGATTTGCGATCATTTCATGGGTTCAGGTGCCTTGACATAAAATGCATCTGACTGTGTCGGATAAGCAGCTTTCTACTGGAAACAAAGTGCACTACGTTATTTAGCATGGCCAAAAATGTACAAACAACCTTTAATATGTAACAATTAGTGTCCCGCGGAACACCCAGGATCATTTTTAGCACCGTGTTTTTTTCCCAGCCGGTGTGTTTTTTCCCCAAATTGCGGGGAGAAAAAACAGACAAAATCGATTATTGCTACTGATGTACAAGGGATCAGGCGGATTTCTATACACGAATCGATAGAACTAGCAGCGATATACACCGTGGTACAAACGCAAGCTCTCTCAGCCTTAAGACAAAAAAGTTACAGCCTTAGTTCCGTATATGTGTTTTTTCCCCGCCCTGACTATATAGTCAAGCGGGAAAAAAACCCACTTTTCAGATTTTTGGCCAGAACTTTTTAATGGTTTGACATATCGAAATGCTGATTATACAGGTAGCTAGGCCTAGTCGTAAGCTTTCTTACGAGCTATAGAACACCTCTCTAGGGTGTGCCGTTAGCGAGAAAAATTGTCCCAAACTGGCGGGAAAAAACCCAATGCGGGAAAAAACCCACCCCAAAAAATTTTTGGCAAGTTGCCAGGAGCATTTCTAACCATTCCAAATGAAAGAGCGGGTTGTTTTTAGTACAACTGCATCAAAATATATTAGTTTTTAGACCCATTTTAAGGCAAAAATAAGCATTTTTGGTCAAAATTGAAATTTTGGCTTGAAATGGCACCGTGTCCGATTTAGACCCCCTGGACCACCCATAACAGTACGAACCCAGGTAAAACCTATACCAATTTAATCTATAGGCTCTATTAAACAAATGTATGTATTGATTTGACCTTTCCGGTCAATGGTTAGAAAAAAATTTAATTTTGAAAAGTGGGTTTTTTTCCCGCCGTGGGTTTTTTTCCCGCCAACTCCAGGTCACCCCCAGGTCGCACCGGAGGGGTCAGAGCAGTGTGACATATATCGTCATGAAGCGCAACAGATGCCCTACAGGTACATACAATCCGCTTTGGTCTAAGTCTTTCCAGTAGTTCAGGGTGGCCCTGCAAGGTTTGCCAAATTTCGGCACTTGGTTTTACCAAAATTTCCAAAAATTTCAAAGTCCCAAAAAATTTGCAGGGAAGCAGTGGGGGCTACCATAATACACCCTCCAGGGTTATTTTGGATGCTCTTCAAGATAGGCTATTAAAATCCTAGATAGCTCATACCGGTAAGCCCACACTGGGGGTGGGTTTTTTCCCGCATTGGCGAGTGGGTTTTTTCCCCGCTTGACTATACCTAGTGACTGCAAAGAAGTATTGCTTTACGCATCGTGTCAAGTTCCTCGGTCTGTGCCCCAATCTAACCTGCTTAGTATTGGAACCGGAGGCAGGTCTTGGCTTTCTTCTGCGGGAGAGCGGCCTCATCTGATGACCGCCGTGTATGGGAAACCGATGACGACCACCCAACTCAAGCATTGCTTGGCGTATGTTCTAGTGTCATGTCTTTCCTCAGGGTCATTCACGTCGACATTCGAATTACCAACTAGTCATATTCATTCGTAGTGATAGTAAACTGACATCTGCAGTTACCCTATCCTAACTCTTGTTATTGGGAGCTTGCTCCTTCTTTGCTCCTTGTTACTCTGAGCTTGCTCCTTCTTTGCTCATCTTATTGTGAGCTTGCTCTTTCCTAACTCATTGTATTGTGAGCTTGCTCTTTCTTTGCTCTTTGTTACTCTGAGCTTGCTTCCTTCTTTGCTCTTTGTTACTCTGAGCTTGCTCCTTCTTTGCTCATCTTATTGTGAGCTTGCTCTTTCCTAACTCATTGTATTGTGAGCTTGCTCTTTCTTTGCTCTTTGTTACTCTGAGCTTGCTCCTTCTTTGCTCATCTTATTGTGAGCTTGCTCTTTCCTAACTCATTGTATTGTGAGCTTGCTCTTTCTTTGCTCTTTGTTACTCTGAGCTTGCACTTTCCTTGCTCTAAGCTTTCTCCTTTTGCTGGTAAACACGTCTACGTTAATATAAAGAATTGACGTGCTGGGGCTAGTATGCGATTAAATAAACTGAAACAGCCAGACTCACAATGCACACCTGTGATTATTGTGGCGAAACATTTAGCAGATCATTCAATATGAGGCGCCACATACAAAATGTTCATGATCCAACGACTGATGAAGAAGAATCAAAATCAGAAGGCTCAGTGCAGGAGAGTATTAGCACCACAGAAGGAACTGATGAAGAAATTGGAGAATTTTGGGAAGAGCTTGTAGCAAGAGCTGAGGATAAGTTTCAAGCACGGGCTCGAAGGTTGATGTCGGAATACCAAGAAGATGGGCTGAGTATAGACCAAGCAAAAATTGAAGCTTACAATGAAATTAGACCTAAGATTAGGGCGGAGCTGAACAAGCTTATTTACATTAAGATTACTCAATGCAATGATTTGCTGAAAGACCCTATCGTTGAACAAATTGTAGACAAACAGGCAGACTACGAAGAAAGGCTTTCTACTGGAGAAGCTCTAAAACGCGCCATTGAAAAGAATGCGGCAATTGATGACCATGTGTTACCGGAGAGAACATGAAACTAGACTATGTGGAACGTCCCAACTCATAGCATCCATGCTAATAACAAATTTGTCAGTCAATGCAACAGTCGAAGTCATAAAAAGCAGACATAAACCGGAGTATCAGCAGGAAGCACAATGAAATATGCTTGGAGCCCAACGAAATATGCTCGGAGAGTGACGGAATGTGCTCGGAGCACAACGAAGTATGCTCGGAGCACAACGAAATGTGCTCGGAGCATCTTAGAAAACAGACATCAAACAGAATAACCGACAGGAAAATGCAAACCACTTCCAGCCGGACAGCAACTGTACCAGCAAGAACCAACCACGACAACACCGATAACAAAGAAGAACACAACAGCAGCCGGAACAGGAAAGACGAACCACATAACCGCGATGAATGCAGATCAATAAACCCAAATCACATGTTCATATGATTGGAATCCAACACGGAACACATCAACGAACCTCATTAAAGAGGTTTCCGCCTGTTGGCATAGGTAGTCTCAATACATACGTTCCTGGCACAGCAATTATGTTAAAACTAGGCTAAAGCAATTATGTCTGTATGTCTTCCCTACGGGATTCAAATTAGAAAACAGTCAGTTTAAATTTTGCACTACTACAGTCCAGCGGCTATGAAATCGTTTGGTTTTGCTACTATGACTTGCGATGGTATTCACAACATGGGTGAAGTACCCATGGAAATAACGGTTGTGGCACGCTTTCCTTGTGGAAATACTGCTCAAGAAACCTATCACGTTCGAGCCCCCGTGCCATTTCAACAGTTGACACCTCGCCAACAAGCATATTTACACGTGGCTAGATCGCAGAATGGGCTTGAATGGAACTCTAGTGATAGTGTACCAGCGAATTGGGAGGTGATGGACAGAGTCTGTTAATTTATGCGACAACGTCGGGTGGACGCGGTAATAACCAAGGGAACTGCTTTGTACAAATGGATGCGTCACGCGACTCTCTGGAATGACTTCAACACTAAGATTTATGACGCCGAGATTGACATGGAATATCCGCCGCACATGGACGATGTAGAAGGACTGCCGTGCTGTGCCATTCACAGCGCTAAGTCCATGCGATACCGACGACATTGCTCCGAACATAAAGCTGCTCAGCTAATTCGAGAATTTTTGAACTGCAATCAGTGATTTGACTTTATTATTGGTTTTATCAGCGTTTTGATGTTACATTAGTTTCGTTGTGCAGTTCAGTTACAGTAAGTAGTTTTGTTTGTGTAGGGCGTCTGTTGCACAGTAGTTTTGCTGTACATCATGGTTGTTGTCTAGGGTTTTCTTGTACAGTCTTTTGTTGTGCAGTGTGTTTACTGTGCAGTGTGTTTGTTTTGCAGTGTTGTTCAATACTTTCGTTGTACAGCGTGTTTATTGTGCAGTGTTGTTCAATACTTTCGTTGTACAGTGTGTTTGTTGTGCAGTGTTTCTGTCAAATAAAAGACATCCGCCGCTATGGACAATTCTAGCAGTCGCTTCACAGTTGTAATCACAAAAATGCTCCAACACACCGGTCACCCACAGGAGCCACATTCTGATTTAGCCATTTTTAGCCATTTTTAGATTCTACGACCCCGAAAACCCCCTAGAAACAGTTTTCCGGTCGAAAATGGACAAGTTTAAATTTTGACCTTGGGTCGACTACGGTTCCGGTCATGTACAGCACGCAGAACAGCACGGAGCTTTGATTATAGCAAAAATCTAAGGTCATTTTTGAAATCTCTGACGCCGAAAACCTCCTAGATAAAGTTTTCCGGACAAAAATGGTCAACTTTGAAATTTGACCTTGGGTCGACTACGGTTCCGGTCATATACAGCACGCAACACAGCACGAAGCTTTGATTCTAGCTCAAAACAAAGGTCATTTTTGAAATCCTCGACCCCGAAAACCCCCTAGATAAAGTTTTCCGGGCGAAAAGGGTCAACTTTTAAATTAGACCTTGGGTCGACCGTGGTTCCGGTCAACAGGGGTCCACAACCACAAAACCCCCTCCCACAAAGGGGTCCACATACATCTAAAAAGGGGTCCACATACCCCTAAAACCCCCTCCCAAAAAGGGGTCCACAACCCCACTAGAAGGGGTCCACAACCCCAAAAACCCCCTCCCAATTTTCCTCCACAACCTCCCCCCAACTTTCCTCCACAACCACCAAACCCCCCCCCCAATAAGCCTCGATTTTAACACTCTATACTACTAACGATATGGTGGTGGCAGTGTAGCTGAATGGTTAAGTGCCGGACTTCGGATCCAATGGTTCGTGGTTCGATATCCGCCTTAGCCATAATGACGTTGCATTGTTTCCTTGAGTAAGAAACTTACTAAGCCCTAAGAGTAGGGCGCGGAGTTCCCGGTGGAAGGTACCCCCCTTGTGATCTACCTGCTTCTTGCAATGTGTTCTGCCTACCTCCTTTGAGGGAGTGTTGGGAGCAAACGAGTCACGTACTCGAAATGGACTCACAAACGGGTTTGCTTCTGATCCCACCCCATCTACGCTAGAGGCTTGGAACGTCGAAAGACGTTGTGCTCCGCTGCTACACGCATGAGCAGTTAAAGGATGTCTTACTACTTGAGCCGAAAAGCCAAGAAGGTGTCTGCTGCAGGCAGTGGCGTAGATAGGTCATTGCTTCGGGGTGGGCGGATTTTCGGCAAGTCGGGGGGGTCCGGGGCCCGCCGGACCCCCCCCCCCCCGAAATTGAGCAATTTTTTACCTCGACCCACAATCAGCATTTCAATATTTCTATAAGTAAAATTGAGTTTTTCAGATTTTCACCAAAAACGGGTACAGCAGCTTTAATTCTTAATTAGTATATAAACTTGAGAAATTGTCTCAGATTTTCACCAAAAACGGCTTAATTATTAAAGCTGACATTTTTCTGATTTTTACCAAAAAATGCTAGAGAAACTTTAATACCAGTTGAAAATTTTTAACTTTCTAAATTTTTTGAAAGGAATTGCTTTTGAATCCCCAGAAGTTGAGAATTTTTGATATTTCAGACATGAAAGCAGTTTTTCAAAGCACTTTATTTCAGATCAGCAAATCTGAGAGCTAGCATTGTACGCGTGGAAGCGCTGTGGAGAAACCAAATGTCGCGAAGAAATAGGACCCGCGGGGGTCTGGGGGCGGAGCCCCTCGAAAATGCAGAATTTTTCATATTTACACTCCCTGAGGAATAATTTTGAGCACTTTCTTTATTAAGTGCCACATCTGCAAGACTAAAGGCAGAAACATTTATTTTAGGAAAATGATATAATCAATATTAAGTTGTCTAGTAGTTAGCAATATGATTAAGAACGCACAATCAGGAGTATGGGAGCGCTGCCCCCAGTAGAAAATTTTTAGAAATATTACGTTTTAAACCTATTTTTCCGGTAACTTTCGCACACAATCGTCGTCTATTTGGCTCAGAGCGAGCGAATTTTTTGAAAAATTAAAGGGTTGAAACCTATATATATATACGTATTTCAGACTACTGTTCCAGCAAAAACTGGCGCAATACGTTAAGCTCGCGCTGCGCGCGAGCTTAAAAATTTTCCACTGGCAAAATTTCCAGGGGGGCAAAGGTGCTTCGGGGGGGCGCCTGCCCGGGCGCCCCCCCCTTATCTACGCCCATGGCTGCAGGTTCCCATTGTGGTGACAGCTTCCAGACGACGTAGCGAGAGTCATACTAGGTATGACTTGTGGAAGAAGCAAAGAAACGCATATAATGGGAAGACCATTGACGCGCCTGGTGAGAAGAAGAAGCTACGATATGGTACACAAAACTCCAAAAATGGTGGACTACAACTAACGTTTTGCTCGAAAAAATGCTACACTAATCAACTAATCACTAATCAACTATAGCAATTTTCACAAAAAATCACCCCGAAAATTCACAAAAGAATCACCCACCTAGACGGCTAACAACAAGCCGCAGCCGGAAACTTTTTTGCATGGTAATAGCCACAAGTCCCAATCTTAACGTAGGTAAGTTTGACTGCCGAGGCCCAACTCCTTCGACTAGGATACCCAAAATAGTCGCCCCACAGATAATCGGACCCTCCGACAGCTCCGGACCAAAATTGAAATTTTTGCTGGTACTCACTATGGACTTTGCGCAACTACCCCATATTAAGCATGTGACATGTCCTAACTCTAAGCTATCCAACCATATATTGGATTCCCTGTCATGTCCTCTGGCTTCGCCACCGGCTGGTGATGTTTTTGTGAACAAATTCAAAAACAAAACAAAAGCAAAATCACTATCATCTTGGTGTAAAGTGCCTCTGGGGCAACCGCTAGGGCAAAACTAATGCCAAATTTGAGTTCAGCGACCCGAAAAACCTATATAGCGCATGCTTTAGGTACCTCAACCCCTTCTCTGGCAGACGGTACGGCCGATGGACCCGGCCCGGACCCAGGGGGTGGGCAGGATCACCTATCTGAGCAAATACTGCCTAAAACCTAATGCCAAATTTGAATTCTACGCACCGAAAAACCTATATAGGCGAGTTTTTAGGCTTCTGGGACCTTGAAATAAAATTTTCGGTCAGTCACGTGACCCCGACCCAGGTCAGGTGACCCTAAGCCAAGTCACGTGACCATTCCAGATGCGAAATTACTCCGCCAAGTTGTTTGTTCTGTGCTTACTAGAGCAATAGAACACAAAATATAGACATGGATTCCTAGCTTCCTGGTATCAATAAAGGTCAAGCATATTGGTCTGGGTGCCCACTGTGGACCCGGGGGCCGAGAACCAAAATTCGAAGTTCAGCCTGTGCAAAAAAATTTGGTCCAAATTTTTTACATAATAACACTATGGACTATGCTCTATTTATGCAAAGAAAAATTTCCTAGCTATATATAATATATCCTGAGATCAGATCCGGTGGTGATTTTTTTGAGAATTCGTTCACAAAAAAATCGCAAATACTTTTAATTGCTCACGCGAGACAAGGGCTACCGAAGGAAGCATAAAGTTTGCGCCATATGTAGAGTGGGTTACTGCCGTTCCATGCGTACCAAAAGTTTTTCGATCGGACTTCATTTGCGAAATTGCCAGCAAAAATTTGATTTTTGATTTTTTTGTGAACATTGCTACGTATATATAATCACTTCAGTAATGGGCTCTGATGTCCTAATGCGTTAAAATCTCCCAATGCTCTTATCGGTAATTTAGTATTTGAATTTAGTGAGTCGCTAAACCAAAAATTTTGTGCCTACAGCGTATTTATTGAACTGACGCTTTTGTGCAATGTTCATCATATGTAAATTTCTAAATAATTTCCATTTTTTGTTCTGTTTAGAGGACGGAGTGGGCGACGTAGGTGTCCTCCTGGTACCTATTCTTTCTTTCTCAAGGGCGGCCCTCACTGCGCTCGATGGAGTTCTCTTCCAGTGACTAATCAACGTTGGATTCGTGAGCATGACAGTGACGTCAGTGTGTCTGTCGTTGAGCCCTCTACTTTGACTTCGCCTGTCAGTAGCTTTGACTCTGATCAGCCAGTCTGCTCTGCTCCTTCCGTTGTTGCCGATGCTAGTCCTTGTTGCAGTTGGGCGTCTGATACTGCAAAGTATAAAAAGTGTTATGCATAACTTTAGTTTTCCTAATTTGTTTTACTGCCATTGCCACGGGGCTTACAGACGGTCTCCTTGTTTTCTGGTGGTAGAATAATTTCAAACAAATTTTTAAAGTAAAGTCGGTATATATGAACGCTGAAAGCTTTTATTTTTACTAAACCAAGTGTATATATCGCGACCAGGGGCGATTCCAAGGTAGGAAACATTAAGGAGAGAAAGAGGGAAAAAAGCAAAAAACCAAAAAATTTCGCG
Organism: Trissonchulus latispiculum; assembly: GCA_030248195.1. NCBI lineage: Eukaryota > Metazoa > Nematoda > Enoplea > Enoplida > Ironidae > Trissonchulus > Trissonchulus latispiculum. Next base: position 51,747 of record JASAND010006271.1, read on the forward strand.
CCTGCGGCGCGAATTTTCTACTTTTTAACCGCATATTTATTGCATTTGTGAAGAAAAATCTTGAAATGCATCCGATTTTTCGGAGAAAATAACCATTTTTGCCTGAAAATGTCAAGATTTTTAAAAAATTTGTCCAGTTCTTCAGTATAAAAAGAATTAAATATCCGAAGACAGATTTTATTACAAAAACAAAAAATCTTCAACGTCTGGGGGCTCCGCCCCCAGACCCCCCGCTAGAAAAATTTTACCGCCCCCCCGTCACGAAATCTTGGATCCGCCATATCCCAGATTGCACAATTTTGACCAGAATTTTAAGTTTGAGCGCAAGGAACAATGGTTAAAGATAATCGAAGCGAACAGAACAATAAGATACAAAGGAGATTAATCAGGTAGTGCGCTAGAATAGTACTTATGTATGTAGTTATGTGAAAAATAAAATGACGTGCCGACAGTCGACTTTTCACAACCCTGTATTAAGCCACTTGGAGAATGCTAATGTTGGCACAGAAAACTATCCTAATTAAAAGACCATTGAGGTCCCCCAGCACAAGTTCCCATCTTTATTTTGCTGCATCGCATTGTTCTACATGCACGTTGTTTGTGACTGTTCTGATTTTCTGTGTTATTTTGTAGAGAGTTTTCGTCGATGTCGTCGAAGAAGCCAAAACGTGAAGACTCAGACAGTATCATCGTTGACTCGACCTCGACCGCTCGTAACCACGATTATGCAGCTGGAACAGGTGACTCTGACGGATGGACCAAACCGCCCGGGATGCCAGCACAGATTCAGAGTGAGCGATCCTTGCCTGCCCGCTCAGATTCAAGGCTCAGCTGTGCTGTCAGCGGACGAAAGCGTACTAAGCATAAGTCACTGAAAAAGCCTTGGTTCTTGCCAATGCAAGGTGAGGGACTTCTGGCGTACATATGGCGGGCCAGCGTCATTGCTGGCAGTGATAACAGTATGCCTTATTCAGAGATTAAGAAGTTTTCCATGAAAATCCTGGATAGCGGTCAAGCCAGGACTTATTGGCCCAGTCATAGCGAGATGAAGTCAGCTGATCAAATGAAGTCTAATCCTTGTGGTTAGCTGTAACTCCGGGTCTGGTCCATTTTTAATCTCATCCTGTGAACATTCTTGCAATGTATAAACGTAGTCACTTACAAGTGCGTAGCTCATATTAGTGTAAAAGCCTCTTTGAACGAACTGCATTGTATTAACGGGACTGATGTTTTAGGAGAAAAATGGTCTTTCATTCTCCGCCGCAATGTTTTTCGTTTATTTCTACAGCAAAACTGACTTCAAACTGTACATAGAAATTCCATAAGTAGTGAGTGACTTGTAACGAACTTGTGCTTTTCAATTGGCAGGGCCCTCAACTTCAACTGCCCTCCCCCACTTTTTGGGTTTTCCCCAATCGACCTCTCCCCCCACTCGTTCTCCCCCCCCCCACTTTTTGGGTCCCCCCTACTCAACCTCTCCCCCCACTCGTCCCCCGTTCCACTTTTTTGGGATTCCCCCCACTCACCCTAAGGTGCCCAGAAATTGCCAAATTTTTAGGATTTTTGGTCAAAATTTTCCGAAATTTTTGCCGCGATCCTAAGCTGTTACTAGTCGTAACAGGCCAAAGATTGAACTTTGTTTTAAAACGGCTGCGGGGAGTTCTGCACTGGAGTCGAAAGGGAGGTACCCGCAGGGTTTTCAGTTTCACGATTTGCGCCAGGAAACATTTTATTTGACCTCGGAAATTGCGACTCAAGAAGAAAACCGTATGAGCCCGAGTAAGGTAAAGGTAAAGGTGACCCCTGGAGAATATCTCCATCCCTGCTTCAGGGACAAGGGGTGCCGGTGCTCATCCCCGGATACACAGCCGTAGAGCCAGGAGTGTCACCTCAAATGATGACTGCATCCGTGGAAGGGGGGCCGGCCCTTCAAGGCTTTAAGCCCTACACGGACTCCTGTTACCTTCCCACAATAGTGGTACCCATTTACCGACCAATTAAGGATGGATAGCTGGGTTGGCTAGAGCTCACGGCGAACCGATATGTGCTTAGTCCCTTGCTCAAGGGGATTTGTGAAAGCTTTGTGGCAGCGGGGATTCGAACCTCGGACTATCGGATCCGAAGTCGAACGCCTTAACCACTCGGCCGGCACGGCACGAGTAAGATTATTATTATTGCACAAGCTATTATCACGTAAGCTATTATCACTGCACACCATACATGTGCTGGGGGGGTTCACCCCCCCCCCCAGACCTGGGGCTCACCCCCCAGAATCCGGATTTTTCCGGTTTTTTTGGCAAAAACCGGAAAAATCCTGTTTTCCGGCGCCCCCCCAGAATTTCCCCTCCTGCACATGTCTTGCTGCACACTGATTGCCTCAAGTTACTAGGTATATATTTGTTTTTCTTTCTAAATTTGTCTCATCGTAATCAGTTCCTTGAAAGGAGCTGTATCTTTATTTTATCTCAGTGTTCAGCTTTTGCTCTTGCACTTGCACTTGCTTACGCATAGCCGCGCTGTTATTTGAGGGGAAAAAATAAAACTGATTCTTTACAATAGAGTAAAAGAGATAAGTGTCTTGAATTTCATAAAATGATTTCATACCGTTTTGAATTTGTACTATTGAACCAACTGCTGTGGTTGCCACTTAGTTATTATACTTGCATTTGTCGCCTTTAATGTGTTGCTTGCATCATTGTGGTTGACAATAATCCTGCAGTTATCCTACGCCAAGTTTCTTCTTTTCCAAGAAAAAGGCAATTTGAAGCTAAAAAATTTTGTTCCCCTAAACAATCAGCACGGCTGTACGAACTGATTCCATCATCACCTCGTCGTTTTTTTGTGTTACTACAGTACATTTCATGAAATCCAGGACTGGTGGCGTAATTTCCAAATTGGCGAAATATCGCGAAGTGACGGCAATTTTCGCCAAAATGGCGAAAAGTCTTGTTTAATTGGCGACAATTCTCGTTTTTTCGCCAACTTTGTTCGGAGTTTTCGCCAACTTTGGCGACAATCGCTAATACTTCGCAAAATTTTGCTTTTTTCGCCAATTTGGAAATTACGCCACCAGTCATGGATTTCATGAAATGTACTGTACTTGCGTTGTTGTATTATAGCTTAATTTGAACTAGCATAGACATACTTGTATTTAGCCCTTTTTAGTGTACTATTTGTATTTACATTAATTTGTTTCTTTTATAGTGTAGTATGTATATACGTATATATACAAGTAACAAAAATGCTCCGCACAAAAGGAGATAATATGTGTGTTGGGCCTATGTCTATCCATTATAATCGCCTAAGTCCCCACCCCACCCCACCACAGCACTCTACAGCCACTTTGAACATGCAGTTCTATGACAAAAGTTGCTCAGCTCGCTTAGGGCTTTCATTTGGTACCAAATTTGACCACTTTTGAAAACTTTCATTTTTGACCGAAAATCGCCTAAGTCCCCCACCCCACCACAGCACTCTACAGTCACTTTGAGCATGCAGTTCTATGACAAAAGTTGCTCAGCTCGCTTAGGGCTTTCATTTGGTACCAAATTTGACCACTTTTGAAAACTTTCATTTTTGACCGAAAATCGCCAAGTCCCCACCCCACCCCACCACAGCACTCTACAGCCACTTTGAGCATGCAGTTCTATGACAAAAGTTGCTCAGCTCGCTTTGGGCTTTCATTTGGTACCAAATTTGACCACTTTTGAAAACTTTCATTTTTGACCGAAAATCACCTAAGTCCCCACCCCACCCCACCACAGCACTCTACAGCCACTTTGAGCATGCAGTTCTATGACAAAAGTTGCTCAGCTCGCTTTGGGCTTTCATTTGGTACCAAATTTGACCACTTTTGAAAACTTTCATTTTTGACCGAAAATCACCTAAGTCCCCACCCCACCCCACCACAGCACTCTACAGCCACTTTGAGCATGCGGTTCTATGACAAAAGTTGCTCAGCTCGCTTAGGGCTTTCATTTGGTACCAAATTTGACCACTTTTGAAAACTTTCATTTTTGACCGAAAATCGCCTAAGTCCCCACCCCACCCCACCACAGCACTCTACAGCCACTTTGAGCATGCAGTTCTATGACAAAAGTTGCTCAGCTCGCTTAGGGCTTTCATTTGGTACCAAATTTGACCACTTTTGAAAAATTTTATTTTCGACCACTTGACCCCCCACCCGACTGACCCTTCAAACGGCAAAGTGGAACCAGCACAGCAAGATGGATGAGTCCTACGGCAAAAAGGACACCGGGAATGAGCTGGGCGCACCAGAAAACCCCTATAGACAAAGTTTTCAGAGGCCAGGTAAAGCCTACTATGGACCTCCAGGAAGCGGTTTCCGACTTGACCCTCCCGACGGCAAAGTAGAAGCAGCCCAGCAAGATGGGTGGGTCTGACGGTAAAACTGACTGCGGGAATCGATTCTCCGTGCCAGAAAACCATTGTATGGAAGATTTGAGCGTTCAAAGTTGAATAGATAGCGAGAAATTTCGATTTTTCATTTTTCGAATTTTCGCCATTTTTGACGGGCCACTGTGGTCGCTAGGGAAGTGGTAGAGAAACGCAACCTGGACCGTTAGTTAGTTCAATATATGTAATTTCTGAATATAAAAAGAAATCAGCTCCAGCTCGTAACGTTCGACCTGAGCGACGACCACAAAAATGGTCACTTTTCGCTATGAGCCGACTTTGCGGCGCCACTGCGGCGCTGTGGCGCAGCTGCGGCGCAAAAAAAGTTGTGATTCTTAAATTCTTTAGAGGGTACTACTAGACCCCATAGCCCTTTAGGTTGGCCCACCGCTGCAGATCACGTGAAAGCGGCGAACATTATGTACAATACAACCATCAAATAGGAGAAACCGGAAAAAAAACATCGCCGCCATAACCGGTCCGGGGCGCAACTTTTTAACGGTAAGTGATACGGGGCTGAAACTTCACAGACATACTAAACTCGATGTGCTCTACAATTTGCGCATGAAATCTGCGCAGGATTTTGCGCAGCTTCTGCGCAGCTTATTTTACACTGTCTCCAGCCACTTTTCACACATATTATAGGGGTCGCTGCCGCGACCCCTATGATACATTTATATATACACGTATATATATATATATATATTTGTTTTACGTCGTTTTATTTTCTTTTTGCGTATTATGTTTGCATTGCTGCCTTTATGAATTTCAATGTTGATTTATGTATTAGTTAGTTGTGTTCGAACTTCTATGTTCAGCTTTCTTAGGAATAACTGGTACTCTTACAGCATTTTTCATAGCATCTTGTCCTAAGAAGCAAGCTTAGTATATAAATGTTAGCCAATGTCCTCTTTGCAGTGCTGGATTCGGGTCATTTGCGGTCACTTTTTCGAAAGCTTCGACCCAATCATGAACCCAGATTCTGATATTCCACAATATTTAAAAAGTTTTGCTTTTGTAACTGTGAGAAATTATATGTATTGAAAAATCTGTTTTTTGAGGAAATAATGCCATGTATATGCTTTCGGATCTTTCCCATTACCCCCCCCCCCCCACACAGCTCCGAAGAAGTACCAAAGAAGCACAATTTGACTGATTGATTTGAAATTTGGTAGGGGTAGGTTTTCGGACCTGATTTCAAAAATGCCAAAAAATTTTAAATTTTTAAAAAATTTTAAGTTTTAAAATTTCAGTTTGGTAGGGGGAACCAAGGGGAACAGAAAATTTTTTGAAAATAATTTGGCTGAAAACTTGCTTACAGGGTATTTTCTGGGGCGCTGATCACGAATCTGAAAGCAGTTCTTCGATTCGGCTTTTTGTTAGCTTAATATGAGCTAACGTTTTAAGCTTAAGGTTGTGCTCCCCTTACGAGCAGATATAGTTACAGAAAGTGTAATTATTGCCCGATTTCATTCAAATTTTTAGAAAATACATCGGTAATGATAATAAACGTCCTGCAAAAACGCCAGCTTCATAACACTTATGTACAGTGAGAAACAGAAATTTGAAGTTCTAGAACTATATATAGAAAATTATTCCCAGCGACTATAATCATTTTAAAGCTTATTATGTGCTCTACAAGTTTGCTTTTAGACATAAGTCTCTGGCTCTTATCGTTTTTGAGCAGTGAATTTTTGATCCATTTTTGCTCGAAATTTGGTTATTTTTGACACGATCTTGCTGAAAACAGGTTTTGTCGAATTGGAGCCAGTGTACACTACAAGCATAGACAAGTTTATACTCAAATGAAAGAGCTTCGAAAGAGGCACAAATTAGGTTAATTAGAGCCCTGTACACGGAATGAGTCTAAAGTTCTGGTCGAATAACTGATTTCGTCAAATTGCGGCCAAAATTTTTTGACCGAAGATTGCTCCAAAACCAATGGGTGGATCTAAAAAATATTTTGCACACAGTATGTTTAGACAATTTGCCCGGGGCGGTTTTTTGTTTTTCTCTTTATCAGCCTCCAATCAAGAGCAATGATTTTTCAAAGTTGGATAAAATGCCAAATTTTCGGAAAATGCTCAATTTCTGCATACTGAAATGATATTTTGACAAAATCAAAAAACCGTCCCTGGCAAATTATCTCTTAAACACATTGGATACGACCATTTTCTTGTTGCTTAAAATTTTTTCAGAAAAAATTTTGGTCAAAAATTGTGGCTGCGTTTGGTAAGTTTGCGAAAAATCCAAACTAGGTAGACACGTTTCCATGATACCAAACGACGCAGAAGATGTAGAGCTTCATTTTGATATGTCACTCAATTCATAGTGTAGGGAATAAAACCCTGGTGCTAGATTCACGAATGACTGACCGTCTTTTGCAGGTTGTTGTCAAAGGTGTGCGATGTCCAAGAAATAATGAAGTAAACTTGTGGTTGTCGACTGTTTAGGGCTGGTTACTAGCTCGCTCAAAGTGAGATAAAAATCCTAGCCTAAAAGATTGTTTATTCGCATATCAAATAATTCACAACAATTTCAAAACCAAACTTCGGACAAAATACAAAAGTATAACTAAAAATAAGACTCGCAAAAATGGCAGAAACGCGCCTACCTATTCACCAACTACCCACGGAGCCCACACAACACCAACTAACTTGATCCGCCATTTTTTGAACTGGATCATCATTATGAGTCATAATTGAGCTATGAAATTAGCTAACACTAATTTTACATTGATTGTTCATGAAACATTTCAATTTAGATTGGGACTTATCTACCGTATATCTACCGTATACTTAGGCTTAGCTCACACATTTATCCTATACTCTACAAAATACCCCCTCTTGCCGCCGCCCGCCCCGGCGCGGCGTGTCCACCGAAATTAGTACAGGGGTTAGCCCAATTTTAGATGCTAAAATTTTCGGTTGCGCAACCTAGGTTAAATGTTAAAGACTAAAACAGAGTTATAGAAAGCAAAAAATAAAAATGTTGACACACTGCCACGTGTCCGGGCAGACTTTTCGTGCCACTGGGCACACTACCAACTATTAGGCCTTTTAAACGAAACTAATCAGCTGCCCCTGATCACCCACTGGGGGAAACTATCCCCAACCAACAAAACCAACAGACATACAGACACAATTACCGCACCGGAACGAGCAACACAAGACGGGGAACAATACAACACCGAAGCTCAGCCTAACTACAAACCCGAAAGACAATCCTAACTAAGAAACATACAAAGAGATTTATTATGCAACAAAACAGAAATGCACACAAAGATTACGGATTACAACAAAATAAGGCACTATATATGGGCCAACAAAATTAAAGTATCAGTTTAAAAGCTGCGAAAGTAAATGCCATGTTATGGAACGTATAAAAAAAACAACCAAACATCAAAAAAAATAAACAAAATACAGTATACCCCAGCACCAGAAGCTCAGTGTTCGTGGGAGTGCGAGGGAAGGACATCAACTGGTTCAAAATCATACAGCCGGGCTGCCGGCCAGCTAGAAGACCAAAGGGGCCCAGGTAGCAAATGGGGCCAATCACAAGCACCAAAGTCAGAGGCCATAAGGCCGCCACAAAGTCCAGAAAACAGGGCCGAAGATCAGCCGGAAGTAGAACCAGGCCACCAGGCCAAAGATAGACGAAGGGCCAGAAACCAGCCCCCACAAAAGCAAAGGGCACCACAATGAAGAAGGACCAAGCAAGGCAACAGGCGCGGCATTACGCAGGCCGTCCACCACAGAGTCCAAACATCAGACCAGCCGGGAAAATCCAGGCAACCAACACAAGCCGAACCAGGCAGCCGTCGCACGCGAACAAGCGCGCCTCCTCTGAACCAGAACCAGGGGACACTCCCACGGCACGACCATCAGGGGGGACAGGGGGGTCCAACAATCACATACACGAAATCTAGAACAAACAAGAAAACGATAAGTAGCATACAAAGATTAACATATGGCAAGCAAAACAAAAATCAAACTACAAAGGCACCGAATTCAAATCCCGACTATATCCGTCAAAAATAAAACCCGCAATAAGAAAAACAACCGGATTACAGTGAAGACTCAGAGCTTAAAAATACCGTTGGAACTGCAGAACCCAAAGGAGCCCCAGAAAACAGGGCTATCCAGGCACCCAGCCGGTTTCCAGGCCAGGAGCCGGACCGCCCGGCCACGGGTACTCCAGATTTAAAATGCCAGAAAACTCAGATAAAGAAATATGAAAAGTTAGTATCACGAAAAGAAGGAAACAGCAGGAACCAGATGGCACACCCTAGAGGACTATACCCTCGAAACAGCCTGATTTCGAAAATTTCCGGACCATCGGTCCGCCAACACAAGCCCTAAATAAAGGCCAAATTTAATCTAGAGAGGATCGAAATTTATACGAGAAAACAAAATTTTGCAAGTGAAACTGACTAAATAGATTTTAACTCGTGAGAAGCAAAATACTTTAACCTAAAACGAAAACAAGGAATTTAGACAGAAAAATCAACACAGATACAAAGAAACAAAGTCGAAATCAGGGTAAAGGTATACTCCTCCAAAACCAAATCAAACTTTAGAAAAATTTTTCAATCAAATTTTGAGAAAAGAAGTTCAAAATAACCTACAACAACAACAAAACCCCAACGCCAACCTTTACTGCGGATACGCCTCCGCAGCCGCATTTCGGTCCTGCCTCTCCCGATACTCCCACAGTGACAGAACCTGAGCACCCAGATCGGGGAAAAGCTCGGCCCGCAAGAGCATCAGAACTTTGCCCATCCAATTTTGGTAGTCAGTAGTACCCAATTTAGCCAGCATGGGGTAATCGTGAGGCCCCATCCTTTCTGCCACAGGAGCAGACTTGCCAATCCCCCAATAGCGGTTAGTGGTGGCTTCGACTAAAATGCGGACGCCCGAAGCGCGGAGCCATTCAACGAATGGCTTACACACCTGAGCCTTTGCCCGAAGGATCTCCAACATAATCATAGCCCGCATATGATTTTCCGGGGCTTCCCAGATATTGCGGTATTGGACCACTCGAGCAAACCACCCCTTCCCATAGTGTTTCGCCGCTTCCATTGCCTGGAAGGGGCACTCCAAACTAGCCAAGTAACGACCGGGCTCAAGAAGACCAAAGTAGATAAAAATCTTGGCAAACTGATAGGCCAGCTCAGACGCCTGAAACAACAACCCCCAAATTTCCAAATACTCCGGCTGGGGATTCCCCTCATCGTCGAGTACCTCAATCCGGTACATGTTAGAAGCCGGACAGCTCGTGCCCTGAAAGGCCCTGACTGCACCGTACCGCATGGCCGCATCCGAGGCCATAGCCGGGTGACGGATACAGTCCTGGATAACCGACTGCACAAGATGTACGAAGCGAGCCGACTTATCCTTCCAGTACTGCAGCGACTCCTTATAGGGCTGGAACATCATAAGGGAAGGATACACCCGTAGGAAAGGGACGAACTGCGCTATGGCCGCTACTGAGGCCAACGACTGCACAGGTCCCGTCCCCACGAGTGTAATCGGCGGAAAAACCACCTCCCCATCCCGAGCCAGAGCCGGAAAGGAGATCATGCACTGCCAGGCATCAGCCCGCTCAGGTGGAAAAATCAGGTCAGCATGCTCCGGAGGTGCCGGGATAGGCTCATGACTAACCTGCGCACCACCAGGAAATAACATGCGAATCTGCTGGAAATAGCGGTCCAGTACAGTTTCTGGAACCGCAAAAGGCGCAGACTGGCCTGTGAGCCACTCCATCCAGTAATCGTACGTTACTCGCCAGTACGGGTTAACCCCCGGCGGACCCGACTGTGACAACACATTCGGGAGGTGTGCGACCCGCCAATGGCGATCCGACCAAGGCCGGTACGGAACTGCGGTCGGTGATGCATCCACCAGGCGTTGGATTGTCGGCGCCGCGTAGGAGGGCAAGGTCTGTGTGCCCGCGAACGGGGGCGACGGGGCCAGCCTGTCCTCTGGGAGGCCGAAACGGTCCTCACCCGGGAAAATTTGGTACAAGTCCATGCCATCTTGGAAATGGCGGCGACCCCCCGGTCCATGATCAGGGGGACCAACCTTAAACGGACCCATGAAAGGATCGGAAGGAAAGGTCACCGCAGAATCCACCGGTACTGGAGTCAAGTTTCTCCCCACAGCGGACCCCGGACCCACCACAGTCAAATTAGTCACCACTCGATTGAATTGAGGCGACAATATATGGCCAAGCGGCCAAACAATGGAATCGCTGGAAATGACCGCAGGCGGAGGCGGCAGGACGTAGGGGGGAACCTCCATTGTCGGGGGTTCACCCCGAACAGCCTCGACCCGAGAGGACGTCCTCGGTTGAGGCACAGGCCGAGGAACCCCCAAAGGCGCCGCATCACACGGGGCCGCCCCCACCGAGACCGAACGGGACGGGCGCGGCACTTCCGAGCCGGCCTCTCCGGGGGTCGAGAGAACCCGACCCCAGGAGAGATCCATCCCTTCCGGAAACGGGGAAGGAAACTCCCGCGGAAACAACACCTTCAGAAGGTCCACCACCTGCATGTCCCCCTCAGCCATAACCTGAAACGCCACCTCAAAGGCGGTCCACGGGGGACCCCGCCCAAGCCGTTGGGTCAGGATAGCCACCGGAAACCCGTACTGGGACAGCAGTTCAAGCTGATGCGGCGACTCCACCTGGGGAATACGCTGCCAAAAGGCATCAGAAAAGTAGAGACGGGCGACACCCGTATAATTGCCAATCCGTGGCAGCGGTTCCTCCAGCCGTGGTGCTGTGCGCAACACTTCGCGCCACCCCGGCCGCTGGGTAGAAAGAGTCGGTTGGTCCGGGAGAGACCAAATTCGTGACAGTTCAGTCATCAGCCCCGAGGGCTGAGGCAGGGATTCTTGGCCCGAAGATGTTTGTAAGGCCGATGTCTCAACAGTAGGCTGAGGTCGTTCACTCACGGTCTCAGCAGAAGGTGTTGACTGCGAGGGAACAGCAGGCGTCTCAGGAGCTGGAGGTGCCTGCGGCCGTTGCAGCATGGCTCCCTCCACTGCACCCACCGGCTGTCCCTGCACAGGATAGAGAAAGTTAGCCCCACCCGAAACCTGTACAGTATCGATCAAACCCCGGACAAGCACAGCGTCCATGTAATAGGCACGATAACCTTCTGCCGAAGCATCAGGATAAACAATAAGGCCCATGGAGGGAGGTTGTACAGGGCGCGGGGCCGGTCCAACCGGG
>JASAND010006272.1:0-16143 GCA_030248195.1 Trissonchulus latispiculum
CACATTTTCATAGCTTTTTGGGCATAATTTATTTCTTAAGTGAATATAGCTGTGGCTGACTGAATATGATTTCACAAAATTAAGTATGTAAAAAATTGACATAAATATAGAACATAAAATAAGTCAATAAGTAAATAAGTAAAACCAAGTAAAAAAGGTAAATAGATAAAATAAAAAGTACAAAATTAAATTGAAATATATAATGAATAAAAATCTTGAAAAATCAGAGAATTTGTAAACTTAATTAGGTAATGATAGTCATTGCTGGATTCATGTGCTTATTTGGTAAATCTTAATAAAGAAAAACTTTTTAAATAAATAAATGCTAACTCTAATATTTTATGTTTTCGTTTCTAAGTATTAATGTAGAGAAAAGTATACTAAAATTTATTTTTAAAGATTAATATTAAAAATTTCAGTTATATATGTTGCATCTTATTAATTTTTTACTTACAGACAAAACATAAGGCCTAATAAGATCAAAAGGCAGCATTGATTTAATTGAACTTAAATGCTTTACTAGCTTTCATCGAATGCATTGCATGCTGCATTGTAAATCTACAAAATAAACAAAAGTAAATCTTAACCAACTTGCCTTTGTAGTTTTTCCTGCTTAACGGATTAGGCTCGGAGATAAAATTCAATGCTTTACTTTATCTATTTTTACTAAGTAAATCATATAACATTAGAAGCCGCTCAGTAGTTGGCATTTATTTAAAATTTTTCTTTATTAAGGTTTATCAAATGCGAATCAAGTAGTTCAACCAAACAATCGTTTCAATTAATCCTATAAAATTTCTGATTTTTCAGAGTCTTTATTCACCGTATATTTCAATTTAATTTTGTATCTTTTGTATTTGAGTAGAACTAATTTTGGTGAATCACATACGTCATACGTCATCATCATCGTCGTCATCATTCTATCATCAAAGCATAATTAATAGGTTGCTATACTAATGGGCAAAACTTAATTTATAAAATAATATATCTATCTAATATATATCTGCCCTATTTCTTGTATTATTGCATAATTCCGCCGCAGAAAATTCACACAGGCGTAATTTTTCGGGGGAAAATCTACGCAGGTGTAGTTTTTCCGGGGGGGATTCACACCGTGGGTGATTCACACCGGGGGGGGGGGGTGGCGGAAACTGCATCGTGACAATGAATTAAAAACGACTGACTCTAACAAATAAAATATGTCGTGTCACTATATATGTTACTTAATTTTGTTAAATCGTTACGTAGCCACAGCTAGAATTTAGTTAAGAAATAAATTACGCCCAGATAGATAGCTATGAAAATGTGGAGTTTTATTGCTAAGATGCATACGCATATCGCTCAGAGTACAGAAAGTTCGGAATTTTCAGTTTACCTTGTCCAAAATTAAAAATAAACTTCGTAATATATTTGCTTGCAAAATCTTCAAAAGTATCAAAATAACATTCTAAATTTGAGAAATCAAATTACAGCAAATTAGCATAGTTTCAGTACAAAAATATTTCTTAAACCACTACTTCAAATTTTCCATTTGTATACCATTAGCAACATTCGTGATGGGCCGAGTTGATGGAACATCATGGGAACTCCATACTCGCCGTGAAAAATGCACTTATATAGATATGTAGTATTTCAATGCGCGCCCACGCTGTACATTTTCTAATACGATGCGCGCACGCGCAGTACATTTTCCAATGCGCGCCCACGGTGTACATTTTCTAATTCAGTGCGCGTACACGCAGTACACTTTCCAATGTGCGCCCACGGTGTACACTTTCTAAATACGCGGCCGGGCCGGGCGGCCGAAAAATTTGACGGGCCGGGCCGGGCCCGGCCGCAAAGATTCGGACACGGACAGAAGACATTGTCGATATTCCGTGGTAATGAAAGGTTGCTTACTGCTGAAATATGATAAAGTAGTTACTAATTATTGTATTATTATTATTGTAACTATTATTATTGTTACTAAAGTGCCTGTGTGTTATTCAGCATATTCGGGCATTTGATTTCCACCGCTGGTCTGACGTTTTGGGCGCTTGGTGATGTGCAACTGTCATGTAAGCCTCAGTCAGGTTAACGAAACGGCCGTTTGCACCAGCTTTGAGATTAGCTCAAACTTTAGCTGGAGCTCTCGTAAACCTCAGCTTGTCTAACTTCAACCTCGAGGTTATCTTTTTTACCAACCAATTAGGCGCTAGAGATTAGCTAGAGGTTGAAATAATCTCAAACTTTTGCTGGAGCAATGCTCTTGAAGGTAACCTCAAGCTATTCTCGAGCTAGCTCAAGCTAATCTCAGCCGCGAGATTATAGTAGTTGGTGCAAACCGGTGCAAATTTAAAATAATTGTAATATTTATATTTTACAGCAGAATTGAATTTGCGAACTTCTAATAAATAATAAATACATATGCATGTCATGTGTGTTCCATTACTTCAATTCATCATGAATCTCTTGAATTGACTTAACAGAATTCCATTAATTTTATCTACCATTTTCCTTATCTGAAACAAACAAGCAAGATCGTCTGCAAAAGGTTAATGTTTTTCTGTTGCACTTCAGGAAATTAAATTGTAGGCCTGCTGCGCAGCCAAAGTAGGGTTAGGATAACTTTTCTGTATATGATAAGTGCAAGCAGTCATCGAAATGGTGCAAAAGCTGATACAATGAGGGTAGTGCTGAGTACATGAACTGTTTTCTTAAGATGTGTTCTTACGTGTATTAAGCATAAGCCTGCTAACCGGTGTTACTGACAGTAACCGAGCTTTATAATTTTGACAGATATACTGGTATACTCCACGGTAAAAATGCATAGATATTAAATAGTAGTCTTGTGTATAACACATATGTATACGCTAAATCTGAGCAGCAAGAGATGTCAATGAATCATCAGATTGTATGCAAAACTTAATGTTTGAAAATCATGTAAGACTTGTTCACTAATTCGGATCAGATAATTTTCCATGTTCCTGTTTTCACTTTCAATAGTCAACAGCTCTAAAACTGGTTGCCCTGCATTGAATCAAACCTTTGTTTACATTGGAAAATCTAAACGCACAGCCTATCTTCAACTGTGTATTACACGCTTTTATGCTTAGACTGTTATTTTGTGTGTTGGGGTATGCAAAATTTGTCCCCGGAGCAACTTTAAGAGACCTGCTGCGCTGAGTCGCAGCAGGAAAAAGTAGAAGATAACGTATGTAGTTGATATGCAGTATTATCTTGCGCAAATTAGAAATTTGCGTTTATTCGAGGTAATTCACCAGAGCTGAAAAAGATTTTTAAAAAAGCTATAGTTTTTTGAACCAAAATTTATAAATTGGCGTCCTGCCAATAACGGTGTATATGAGATATATTGTTGTCCATCCTAAACTTTTTAAATTTGATATATTGGCAAACATTGGGCAAAAAGTATGTTGCTCATTCCGTCGATGTGGTGCCCACATACTCACTAACATTGTGGAAAAAACGTACAAAAGGAATTTCCAATGTATGAAACAACCAGATGCAGACCCCGAAGGATATGTTCAACCAGAAGACAATGATGCACAGAGACAAGTAATGGAAATAGATGGCATAGGATCCAATAAGCCATGTTGCATAACTGAGTGGAATGAGGAAAAGTAAACCGCCATGGTTGACCCTGCAATAAATTAACTGACTCTGTTTGGTTGTAGGTTATTTGACCCAGAGTTGGAAGTGGTCGTGGGTACCCGAGGGTCGACTTCCAGGTCAGTGGGCACCCCCGGGTCAGAGCGGGTCAAGAGTTATTTCTGTTCACACCAATTTTTCGCTTCGTTCAATTGTTCACCAGAAAATTTACAATTTATGTTAAATTTTCAATTTTTCATTAACTTTTGGCTCTTTTGAATGCGTTTATACATTATAATATTGCTTTTATGATAAAATTGTTTATTTCTATTGAATTTTGAACTACTGTCAAATTTTGACCAAGCCTATATTTCCTTCCAAAAGTTTCACCCAAATAATTTTAATCTCCCCCTCCATTTTTACACACGTCAGTATTTTCTCTATAAAAGTTTACAATTTCTTACAACAGGGGTCATTCTCTCGCCACTCTCTAAACTACAAGACAACCTTAACGCATTACAAGGATGCCATTTATTTGGTATCAGTAAACTGTTGAAACAGTTTATATCAACTGCGACACTGCAGTTTTTCGAACAGTCCAATCAACGTTCATACAAACTTAATTTAGTTCCATAAACTATGTGCACTTGCCGACCTAGCTTATACTTTTCTTACCCTTCAGATTGCGAGTTGCTTTCAGTACAATGTAACTGATAAAAAGTTGTTGTATTACGGTCTTGCTTACCCGTAAGCGAGGGGCCACCACTGTCGTTAATCAGCCATTGCTGTTGCCGTATGCCTATAGTAGTGTCGCGCCAATCCGTTAACAAGGGGCAACAAACCATCAAATCTCTCAAACTGTTGTGGTTTTCGCCATAATCTCGTACAAGCGAGTCTGCTGCAACCTGCTCTGCTACACACATTTGCATGCGAGTTTGAAACTGTCTTTGACCCAGTAGAATAAAAAAGGTGGTAGACAATATGGTTCGTGCTTTTTGTTTAGTCAAACATTTGCGACTGTGAGCACGTGATTCTCGCTCCCTGTTGTTACTTTCCATTTGGACTAAGCATTGACAATTATGTAAATTAGTTAGTTGGTATTGTCTGTTCTGTTTGACAGTTAGTCTGTCTCTTCTGTTGCGAGTAAACCGGTCTTGCTTTGGGTGTGTCTAGCCGTGCACTTACTGGACTATTTCCACAACATTTTTGTTGGTGTACTACTTGCGTATATGCGTGCGAGAAAAAGCAACCACACCTAGTCATATTGTTCGCCTAGAGATATGATGAAGCGACGGATAGAAGATTTGAGTTTTTTGTCAATAACTACTATTAAAGAAATCGTCTTCCTTTTATGCTTATACTTACAAGCTGCCTTTACATTACCGCACACCTGTTGGATACATGTTTCCAAGGCGCTTCTGTTGGCATTGCCTGGTACGAGCCTTCTCTCGTTTGCAGGTCTGTAGCGTCCCACAGGATTGCACTGCAAACGCTGAACACAGTCATCGGAGCCGTAGTATACCAGTGAACATCGTCGCCAAAGTTTGTCCAGCAGCTACGCAAATAAACTTATACTTCGATATTGGATGCCTTACATTCCAAATTGCTACGCCTGCCCAACTTAGGCAGTTTCGTTCGATAAACTAACAACTTAGTAAACCGAGGTTTAGAATAATTTTAGTAGGGACTTTTGTCAAAATTGTGAACACAATCGAGAAAATTTAAGTGAAAATTAAAGAGTATTCCCACATCACTCTGAAAATCGATGATGCAGAAGGGGTAAATGAAAACAGTGCCATAAACTCGGAGTCCTGCATCCAGGTGAGCGGCAGACTACATCAATAGCGAGTTCGCTCTATCAGAGCACTGATAGTGAATACTTGATTATAGTGAACGTGGTGAGCAGAAACCTAACTCCTGCAGATTCAACAGAAAACTGCGAAATGACAAGCATGCCGCGAAATCCAAACAGATACACACTCAGAACACAGCATAGTTTGCACAATGTGAGATCTTACGAGTAAGCAGAATCGAGACCGGAAAACCTGTGAAGAGAGAGCAGACTGGACCCCAATGACGCTCCTACAATGGTTCAAAGATGCATCATAAGCAGGATTAAATTATAGGGCATTATGTGTCAAAAACGCTGTATAGTACTTTTCATATTTGCAAATATACCAGCCATTTCACTAGCAATTGATTAGAACTGTTTGTTTTGAAAGTTTTTTAAACCAAAATACTTCCACTAGCTGAACGGGAACTGAAATGCCCGATGTGGAAACTACTAAGAAATTTCGGGAGAAAATCGATGTTTTCAAAACGTTTTTTACTGAAGCAAGAAACTGTTTCGGTTTACATGGGAAACTTTACGTCAATAATCTAACTAATACAACAATTCTAATAAGGAAACGTTTTTGCAGTTGCCATTGACAAAATATAAAAAGCCAAACAACATATTGTATATATGAGCTAGATATATTATCATACAAATGGTATATACGTGCTGATAAAAATTGTCACTTAACTTTGAAAATGCGATTTTAAACAGCAGTTTTTAATCGCCTTCATTTTTTATGATTACCAGATTATGCAGATTATTACCAGAAATTCTATTATGCAGATAGCACCAAATAAGATTTACCGCCAACTGGAGATTGGCTAAGGGCTGCAATTCTGGAAGGGAACAAAATAGCTCCCAGCTAACGCATACAAAATAGGTATAAATGGTAGAAGCCAGGTATAAATTGGAAAACTGAAGACAATGTAAAAATTAGTTTAGCAAGCCAATAACAGGTACGAAGTAGCAAAATAGCACATGTGTCTGACAATTCCTACGCGCCTCTTAATTTCAATTTTAATAACGCAGAAGACTGTTTATACCAAGTCCCAGAGCGAGCACAATTTTCCTTCCCAATACACCGGCCTGCGACACAATGCATGTTAAGACCGCGTAGGC
Organism: Trissonchulus latispiculum; assembly: GCA_030248195.1. Taxonomy (NCBI): domain Eukaryota; kingdom Metazoa; phylum Nematoda; class Enoplea; order Enoplida; family Ironidae; genus Trissonchulus; species Trissonchulus latispiculum. The sequence continues at coordinate 6,545 of JASAND010006272.1, forward strand.
ATGGAAGCATTCTATGGTGAGCATTGCACTGGCCGCTGTCAGAAGGAAAGAGATTGAAAAAGAAACGGTGCGACACAGACCCTGCAAAATACATTCTCAACCAGTCATATAGTTTAAAGAGTTAGATCAAACTGCCAAAGTTTTGCTATCTTATCCGCAAAGCTTAGCCCTCACCGCCAAACTTTAACATAGCTTTCTATTTCGTTAAGATAGTGTTTACCAAGCTTAGACTATCCTGATTTGAAAATCGATATTAACTCTATGTAATGTATTATATAATAGGTTGAACTAACATGATCTAATGTAGAACTTCGATCATAGAATAGATCTTAATCTGGAATCATATAAAATTGGTTCACGATAAGGTAATTTCTCATGCTTATTATGATTCGCAAAGTCATCAACTTACTTTGCTCAATTTGTTGTCAGCCAAAAACATTATGAGCAGGTGCGCTGCGAGAAATAATGAATCAGTGCAAATATGAATAAACCCTTCATAGCTCAAGTGCCTAAGCAAGATAACCACACATTATATCAATCAATCAATCAAATTGAGCAAACCTAAAGAAAAACAAAACCAGCAGAACAGAATAGCAATAAATGAATTGACTGAGAAGAAATGTAACAGGATTTTATATACATATGTTGTGTAACCATCCCTAATACCGGTTAATAGATGTTGCCTCCATCTGCTTACAGGCTTATCTTATTAAGGGGGCGCTCCCATTACCGGGAACGGCTCTCTTGCATTCATTTCTCAATCAATCTCCCAACTTTCGGTAATTGTAGTTGGTGCTAAATGCTAGCAATGTGCTGAAATTAAAGAATCCAGTGCTTGGCTTTCGACTTGCACAACAGGGATAATTTCTAATTTTCAAGACGGTGTTATTCATTAACGGCTGAATAAAAGTAGCTCAGATTAGCACAAATGTATAAATATACATAATACAGGGACGCTTTTTTATTTTTTAATTTATGCAATTTCAGAATTTTATGAATGTTCAATAACTTTGGAAGTCAATATCTGACGGAATTTACGCTTTAAATAAAACTGAAAAGAAGTGCTCATGCGTACTGCTATAAAAGCGTGCATGCAAAATTTGAGTAAGTTAAAAATTAAATTGGGAAGTTTCGCACTAGTCACTTTCGTTTTACACATATGTTGTGCTTTTAATAAGTTGCATAGTGTATTTCATAAAATAACATACAAACCCAACACAAAAGCATCATGTGTAGAGTTGTAGAGACTCAATAAAAGTGTATGAATTTTGAAGAATGATTTGCAGGTCTAATTTAAGAGTGTGTTCATGCCTGATTCCCTCCTACACTTATCCCACTCAACTGCAAAAGGCGATGACAGTCCGCGTCGGTGTCAAGAGTTTACTTCTTTCGAATGTATATATAGTATAAACTATACATATAAAATATTAAATAAAAATAAATATAAAATATACAATATAAAATATAAATAAATATAAAATAAATATAAAATATAAATATAAATTCATATAAAATATACATAAACTATACATATAGTATATAAAAGTATACAAAAGTATAAACGGTATAAATTCACATAAGAATCAAAATATTTGCAGACAAAAGGCACAAGGCAAGCACCTAAAAATTATAAACAAGACAATAAAATCGGCCTCAACCAACCTCAAAGGGGGGAGCGTGTGAGCCCCCAAATGTGAACCCGAACTTGACTCCTAGAGTGGATGCACACTGATGTTGGAAAAGAAGTGAGAGCGCCCCAAACTCCACCGCTTTGTACAAAACCAAAATTTGAGACCGAGCGACTGCGCGCTCAAAAAATTGAAGAGAAAGATATTAGCTAAGTCCTGCCTTGGACTTTACACAGTAGGACAATTTAGATTGACTGTGCATAAAGTTAGCACTCACTTCTGTCTAATTTTGAATGAAATCACAGAAATATTCCACACATAAAAACCATACAGAATTAATTTTCAAACAATCAGTTTCCGCATTGCTATGCGCAATAAGAATGGTCAACGTAACTTTGTCATATATTCAACTGCCTGTAACTTTGGATAGGACCCTGCTACTGAAGAAATATGCATATTGTTCTAAAGCTCTTTCTATAATCCTTCACCTAGTGCATTCAGATTTACCGTAGGAAATCTTAATAAAAATTTTTTATTTTTAAGCCGCAATGGTTGCTATGAAATCACTTGATCTCATCTGCTGAAATCTTGTCAGGGTATATCCCGGCAGCCAGTCTAGGTTCACCTAGGATATCACTGTAATTGCACAATCTTTCCAAATTTAGTACGCATAATCCCAATAATTTAAGGGCAACCTTAAAATGTGTTAAAATAAAAAGGTTACAATAATAGATAAACATCAAGAAACAACAGAATTTTTGTCAAGATGTGACAAGTCTTTTTGGACAAGACAAAGTTTTTGTTTTTAGCTGACAATTGCTCATTGACTAAATCTAGAAACGTGGAATTGTGTACGTTAAGGGCTTTAGTTTCGAATCGATGGAAAGCTCACTGCAAGTGAATGCATTGTTGATCCTGCGGTTTAGTCTTCAAGTTATTGCAGCGGGTAAAAATAATCAAGATCAGCATTTGGCTTGTTCACGCTATTTATTTATGTACGTTTTACGTGTATCTAGTAATGATGAAAAGACAATGAATGTATCGTTGGCATAAATCCGCCAGAAAAATTTCGGAAGCATTGTCCAAAACTTAAATAAAATCTTACGTCGATTGAATAAAACGTAGTTGAAGTTGCTTACACAACAGCCCTTACCGTGATGAAATTTCTTTCTACAATAGTAACCCATCATTGCCAACCCCCACCTAGCTAGGCAAAATTAAAGTGATCAAACTTTAAAGGAATGAGTACATTTATATTTTAATGGTATAAAGTTAAATGTGGAGTAGAAGATTTTAAAAAATGCTAATAGCAATCGAGAAGTACTAAGTAACCTCCACACCTGCTTTGAATTGGAAACGCCGCTGCGACTTTGATGCAAAACGCAAAATATTCCCAACAAAAGCTTTTAGCGTAGAATTTGGTGGCCTACCGACGAAAGTTTCAGCTGCTCAACAACACAAGTATTCATTTCATATATTTTATGCATCTTCCATCATACCGTGTAAAAAGCAGTCCTGCTATGGTGACAGTTAAAATGACCAGAAGCCAGCAGCACCCGATAGCCTTTAAAATATCAATGGCGTCCCAATTGTGGCCAGTTGCAAACTGAGGAAAAGGTGGCCTTCCCTAAAGTAAAGAATATATCGTCGCCTTATTGCTAAATGGCATTATGCAAGTTGCATATTCTAGAGAAACAGGTTTTGCTCCGCTATGGCGGAATGCCTGATACGGGAATGTCCTACCTGCGTGTATTTGCTAGCGTTGACTTGTTTAGCTCTTGAAAGTAGCCTATCTTTAGCATGTGTCTAGCTATGAATCATTTTTTGCTTTCACGTTATGCAAACTAGGCCAAACGCTGGAATGTGAATTGAATGCTTAGCTACATAATTAAACGAATGTTAAAGCAATTGTAGTTTCCGTTTAAGCTTTTACTAGGTCATCCATGAGAACAAGCAATAGTTATATGCAAAACTGATATAGTCTGTGCAGAGCTCCACCGAATCTGAAAATTGTTACCCTTCAGCCACGCCAGACCTGCTGCAAGGAAGATTTTAGGTCTATTGAGTGATGTTGGCAGAAATGTGACTAGAGGAATAGAAACGGTTATAAGTTATTACTTTAGCTTGGTGCTTGTTTTATACTTGGATTGTATATTTGACTCTTTTGTACAAAATTGCAAATGCGCATAGCTAGGCTTTTTATCTAGTCTGACGGAACCAATATTTCCAGCTAAATTTTCGTTTTCTGTAATTCTGTAGTTTTCTGTAATGTTGTAATTCCTGTAATTCTGTAGTTTTCCGTAATAAATGCCACATTTCACAATTTCCATTGTCTTACAGGTATTTTTATAAAATTGTGCAAGGGGGGCTGAATAATTATCAAACAATGCATTATATTTACTCTAAAGATTAGAAGCTGAATTTTATTGAACGTAATGAAACTGAAACTGAAACTCGACTAAAACCTAAGCTTAAACTCATTACTATATTTCTCAGCCGACAGAATATGAAATTCTGACTAAAAGTGAAACCAAAACTGAAAGAAAAATAGCCTGCTATGATAGCAACTGCAGTAGACTTTAGGTATGACTTCTTCTCAGTGTCCATTCTCAGTTGCAATTAGAGGTGAGGTCGAGCCGGGATTTTCCGGCTCTGCTTGGGTCGGCTCACGGGCATACCCGGCTCGGCTCGGCTCTGAAGAATATTGAAAGTGGGTCGGCTCGGCTCGGCTCGGCTCGCCCAGTTTAAAATTTGGAATTTGACCGATTGCACCGAATTGTGGATTTTCTACGTTGTTTTTGAAAAAGTCCTGAAAACAGCTGTCTAGCTTTTGTGTGCCAGTGTGAATCACCAAAATTCCATTATTACCGAGACACTGAGAGCTGCAGAGTCCACGATTATAAGGTTTAATGATATTGATATTTGGTAAATGTATATTCTACGAAAGTGGACGGACACCCATTCATGCCTTTGCTTAAAATTTATTATTATTTTATTCTATGTACACAATATCGAAAGGAACCACTGATAAACGCTGAAAAAATCACGAAAAAACTTTTTGTTTTCCACAGTCTTGAAAAAAGGCATATATAATTTGATAAATTGCAAAATGCTTGAGAACGCAATAAAATTCAGAATTCTTTTAAACTATTTTTTAAATTTTAACAAATTTCAACTCCTTTAATTGCTCTCTGCCGATCGTAGCCATAATCGTAGTCAATTGTAGTTATGCAGAATAATTTCAAACCCTAAATTAATAGTAAGTATTTCCGGTATATAATCAGCAGTTTAATACAGCCTTTTCTGCTATCTGATAAATTACTACAAAAACCCAACGCCACAGTGGTAAGACAATGCAAATTTTAATTGTAATATTTTTGATAAAACCAAATTTGACAAAAATTAAGTCCTAATGTTTCTTTCTAACTACACCATGCATAAGTTGACTTCGAGCACAGCCTAACTTTTAAACTAAGTTGGCGTGAAGGAAGGTATGAATAAAGACAAGGAAAAACAGAAAATTAGACGACAAAGTTGAAAACAGAAAACAGAATTCATTAAATTTGTTGGCTATTTTGTTTGAACAAATTCGGAACTGATTACAGTGAACTTAAAATTTTTCGAAAGGGTCAGCTTGGCTCGGTTCGGCTCGTAGTTTCAATTTTCCGGCTCGGCTCGGCTCGGGAGAAATTGTTGCCGGCTCGGCTCGGCTGAGCCGAGCCGCGAGCCAAAATCCCCATCTCTAGTTGCAATCAACAACCCCAGTGTTGCTTTTCGGCAGAAAACTAATTTGCACAATATCAACGTGTATTGGGAGACTGGAGCGACATGCGCAGTTTACACAAAAGACTATAAAAATCATTGCAAGTATGTAAAAGTCCTTCGAAACCTATTATAGTAGACCTGCTGCGCCGAGGCGCAGCAGGAAAAATAAATCGCTTTCCTGGACCCGTCAGTCAATTTTTTGAATCACTCGGGTATAAAATTTTGCACAAACTGAAGCGACATCTAAACTTTTGCTTAAAAAGCGAAAAACTACTTAGGGCAAATAGATCGGTGTCTCCAGATTAGATTCAAAAAGAATTTTTGCTAACCCGCTTAAAGAGGATAAATTGTTTTGCTGTTGATAATTGCTGCTGAATTGCAAATTTGTGTGTGCAACACCTTATATGAAGAATGAACATTATAGCACAAACATACAATTAAATACAATAATCGTCAACAGCAGTGTGACACTGACAACAGGCAGGGTCTCATTTTTGCTATCAGTTTCAGGCAAACTCGCTACACCGCCAACCGCTACCTACGCAGACGCGAAAGCAATCAAAATACAGCCGCAGGCAGATAATTTGTATCTAAACTTTATCTATTTATTCATTCATGAACGGGAACCTTTGGAACATGCTCCCGCTCCGGACCAGGAAATTTCATAAATTCGAAAAATAACTATATCCAATACGTTCCATCCATACTAAGAATATAAATTCAATATTTCGCAATTATGCAAAATTAACAAGGTTATAGCTATAAAGAGGAACTGTTCCACAACTGAGCTTATGCGGCAGATGGCATCTTCCTGAAAATTGCAGGCGAATTGCAATACGCCTAGGCTGCTGACATTCTGCTGAAAATGTAACGCCTAGCACGCTATTCGCCTGCAATATTCAGGAAGATTGCTATCTGCCTGAGTCGCTTTTGGCAGATTGCATTTCCACTACTTTTTTGCACACTATTTCTACAAATTTTATAGCAGAATTGCCACACTAATTTAAACTATGCATTTAATTCTATTTGCTTAATTTTCATCCTCGTCTTTATTTCCATTGATTAGAGCACACACCAGAGCCATGGCTGTGGCTTGTGCACTTCATGACACTTGCATATGTTGGTTTGACCTTGACGCTTTGACGGCTTACAGTTGCACATGGTGCACCCCTGACCACCAACCACAGACGCATTGCGAACACGCATTTAAGCTGAAGCGCATCTTTAGCCATAAAGAAGGTGCAGAAAACCAAAGCTGAGCACATTTTAAAGACCTCATCGCAGCAGAAACAAAGCTAGCAGGAGACGCTGTTCTTGCACCCTCTGTCTAGTTTTGATTTTAATAAATTTTAAAAACTGATACAACCTTTAACTTTGATATAAACTTATAAATTTATATACTAATATAGAAACAACTTATAAAAGTAGAGTCAAATAATTTACAATTTCCCAGCCCCCCTCTGGTTGAAAAACTGATTCACACCATATTAGCCATTTGCTGAAGATAGAGCCCAACCACTGCAGAGCTGCAGCGCATGTACCACAGGCAGTTTTCGTATAAGATGTTACACCTCCAGGTGGAACAAAAATTTTGCTCAATCACAATTTGGTGTACATCATCGAATAGAGCTAGTCCAATATCATAATTTTTTCTTCTGCAACTATTTGGCGAAAATGCAAAAATTCTGGAATTACAAGATTTTCACATTATTTTCCTAAATCTGCACATTTTTGTAATCTGAGGAATGAACCCTTGAATACCATAGCCTATTCGTGGAATATTGACAAGAGGATTCCTGGATTTTAAGAATTTCGCTTAAAATATATTTCTTTGCAGTATACATCGGATCACAGTTCTTGACGGGATGAGCTATTTCTAATAGAACAAACTAAGAAGTTTCAAATGATAATAATACTGCAGATGAAACTATTGATGCGCCAAACTCATAGTTATCAGCTGGCAGACATCACCTGCACAATAACATTGATCCCTGATCCCCACAACTGAGTACCTTCACTTTAAACATTTTTGCCCGCTACGCTTATCTGTTGTTGCTCCAAGCAGGCACAATTTATGGGAACAGAGTAGTACTGCTTGCTTGAAGACGTAAACATTAAACATGTGGGCGTGTAAAATTGTGTACTGGGTACTCGGTACCTGTTATTGTGCCGATGCTGTCTGCCAGCTGATAAGTAAGTTATTATGTACTTCTCGAGTTGCCCACTCCTGATTTCTTAGCCCCTTTAGTCGGAGTTTTCAATCGTTGTGTTTCTATGATCTGTCGTAAAGTACTTCATATTTGCTTCTCACGACAAATCAAGATTCTCGTAGGTACGACATATAGTTTCGTGTAGGTTTCTACAGCTCATTTGGTAGCGCGTACAGGGTGCATGAAAACTCGTCCGAGAAACACTGTCACACTGTTGTCGGTTGCGCTAAGGTTTAACGCCATTCAGTCCTCTACAAGTTGGCTTCTTGTTCAGGAGTCAGGACTGTGGTAAGAGTTTTCGCTTGCTTGAAATAGTACGTGGAGTTTCCAGTAGTATGTTCAATATGTTGTTGGTTATAGTGTTAAAGTTAAACCTTTCTAGAATTGTAACATCAAAACATGCTACAGTTAAGGAAACTTCACATAGCCAACTCTATCCCGCAAGGGTGCAGCAAACAATACGAGCTGTACAGTACGGTTTGCAAGGAATTTATTGTTTTCGAAATCTTCTGCTGTCTTTCTATCTAGACTTGAGTATACCATTTCTTTTATGAAACTTGTGCTAAAAGAATAAAACGACTGAACAGCAGAAATAGCTTTGTCATAAACCAACAACGAACGTGCCTTTGAGGATGATTGGAATATCGCCCTTAAAATTGTAGAAGGTGGGTGTGCTTCAGCTGTTTTTGAGGGTGACGTTGCTGTTGTTTGCCTTGATATTGTGAACAATGCATTTGCATCTGGAACGTTTGCTTATTGACATACTTACTGCAAAAAAAGTGAACGCTGAGTCTACGTATCATATTGAAGACGTAAGTACCTCCATGAATGTTGTAGCAACTGCAGCCAACACAGAGATAGTTGTAGACAAGCTTGTTTGTTCAATCGTTGTGGAACCTGTTTCAGCTCCTGACGTTTTTGAGAAAGATGTCTTCTTGGCTGTTCTAGGTAGTAGCGCGGTTGTAGATATAATTGTTCGAGTGGTCGCCATGTTGTGAGATAATCCTTTCTCACAGTTCTGATGATGGCATTATGTTCTTTTGGGATGTGGTGGAAGTAATATCAGCTTCTGCGGTCTTTGGAAGGAAGAAATTACTTCTTGCTTGGATATTGTTTCAATTGAATCCAATAGCAGGTTAGCTACAGAAGAAATTGTTTGTTCAACCGTTGTGGAAAATAGGTGCGTCTCCTATCGTTTCAGAGGCCGAAGGTTCAGCTATCTGTTCCAGGTGTGCTAATGTTCCTCGTGTGGATGCCATTGACCGTGCTGATACCAGATATGATGTTGTTATCTTAAGGCAGATTCTGACGAGGTTGTCGAGTTTTCTCACCGAATGGATAAAAATGAAATCTTGTGCAGTCTTTGAAGTAGATACGACTACTTGCTAGATGTTGTGTCAATTGCGAGCGATATAAGATTAGTTTCAGATAAACTTGTTTGATCGAACGACATGGAGCCTGTGTCAGCTCCTGATGAAGAAGAAGTCCTTTTGAGAAAGATGTTGTCTGCTTATTAGTTTGCAGGTAGTAGCCTATGTTTGGTGGATGTAGCCGCTTGCGTGGATATTATGTGTGAGATGTTGGTCAGACTTTATAGTTTGTGATGAAGGATACTATGGTGAGAGAAATGCCTGTTTCTGCAGTCTTTGAACTAGACATGAATTCTGGCTTTGATAATGTACCAAATCTAGCCGGTGTAGGATTCAAGGTAGATAAACTTGTTTGTTCAATCGTTGTAGAACCTGCGCCTGTTATTGATGTTTTTGAGAAAGATATTGTCTGCTTGGTAGGTCCACGCATTATCATATTTGGGATAGATATATCCAGCATAGATGACGCTTTCTCTACACTTTCCGACGATAATTTCGTATTCCGCTGGGATGTGAAGGAGGCGGTTTCTGCTTCTGAAGTCTTTGAAGTAGAAATAGCCGCCTGTTTGGATGTTGTGGCAAATGCAGCCCGGTGTAGGATTCGTTGTTGATAAACTTGTTAGTTC
>JASAND010006274.1:0-55919 GCA_030248195.1 Trissonchulus latispiculum
ACCAAAATCGACCCAGTGGCGCCGCAACCACAATCAACATCGGCAACCTCTCAGGAAATTGCGTTAAACGCACAGTTGCGTACTCAGAGTTTTTGTTTCCAAAAAGTGTTCTTTGGAATTCACATTTTTTTTCCAAGAAAGAACAAAAATTTTTAAAAAAGAACAATAAAGGAACAGGAGAAAAAAAGCAAAATTAGAAGTTGAAAAAGAACACAAAATTTTCCCTTCAATATTTTCCTTAGCATTGCGAAGAAAGCAAAATTTTCAATTGATAGAAATTTCTCTCAACTTTAAATCAATAATGGGGTAGCTTCGCCCCCGAACCCCACATTTGTTCATGTCTGCACTGCACTAGTCAGTTATACAATTATATTCTTGCTTTTTTTCAAACTGTAATCGCTTCATGGCAATTGAGGTCTATATGTGCCTGTCTCCCTTCGACTTGCTATATACTGCAAACAAAGATCAGGCACAGGTGCATATATACACAACATTGTTAGCAGCAAGCGAGAAAAAGGGGGATTATTCCTCAGAGAGTTCTTGTGTGAGATAAATTTTCAAAAATATTTCTCCCGTTTTCAAAAAAAGAATAGAGACAAAAGCAAGATGTTTAAATTTTAAAATTGCGTTTCTTTAATTTCTCCAAATTTTATATAGTTTGATCTCATGAAGCCAGAAGGTTTTTATAAAATTTGTTTATTCGTGAAGTGTGAGCGTTCATATACGTACTTAATTATAATAAATTGTTGTATGTAGTAAGCCGTTCAAACTTTTAAATAATTATACTTTTTATTACATTTTTATTTGTATTTTTTATTTAACCTAAATTTTTATTACATTTTTCCATTTTTTACGAAATTTTGGAAAAAGAACAATTTCACTTAAAAAAAGAACAAAATTTTTAAAAAAGAACAATTTTGGAACATGTCCTGTTTTCAAAAAAACCCTGGTTGCGTTCTCAAATTCGAATAAAATATCCTGCAATTGAGATTTGTATGCCCCCACGCGGCGCCGCTACCCCCCCCCCCCCCAAATATCGGCAGCCATTCAGAAAATTGCGTTAAATACACGCTTTTGCGGGCTCAAATCTGCATAAGCAGTGCTAATAAACAAGTCTGCTATTTATGTAAATTTCTATCCTATGTATCCGACGGGGCGCGGCTACACCACCCCCCCCACATCGCCAACCGCTCAGCAAATTGCGTTAAACAAACATTTGCGTTCTCAAATTCGAATGAAAAGAGCCTACAATTCTGATTTCTATGCCTCCCACGCGTAGCGCCGCTACTAAATATGGGCGGCTACATTCAGACGAATTTCGGTAAATACTTTTTTTTGCGGGCTCAAATCTGCATAAGCAGTGCTAATAAACAAGTCTGCTATTTATGAAATTTCTATCCTATATATCCCGCATGACGCGTGTACCCCCCAACCCACATCGACAACCGCTCAGCGATTGCATTAAGCAAACATTTGCGTTCTCAAATTCGAATAAAAGGAGCCTGCAATTTAGATTTCTATGCCCCCACGCGGCGCCGCTACCCCCCCCCCCCAAATATCGGCAGCCATTCAGACAATTGCGTTAAATACACGCTTTTGCGGGCTCAAATCTGCATAAACAGTGCTAATAAACAAGTCTCAAATTCGCATAAAAGAGCCTGCCTAAAATATATTTTTGCTAATACAATAGGCTGCTATTTTGATTTCTGTCCTACCTCACGCGGCGCCGCTTCCCCCCACTCCTTTATCCTAAGTGACAGGCCTTTCTTTAATCATTGCTCTACAGCGGAAAAATGCAAGAAACTAGTACCAAAAATGCCCTAAACGGGCATGGGTTCCGGGTAGAATAGGGAAAGAAGGCTGAAGCGGAAAAATGCCAATAGATTAGTGCAGATTGATGTCTAGCCAGCGCCTAAAATGATTGAAACCAGCTTCTTGGTGCAGAATAGGGAATCTAATCAGCGCGTAAAATGATTGAAACCAGCTGTTTGGTGCAGAATAGGGAATCTAGCCAGCGCTTAAAATGATTGAAACCAGCTTTTTGGTGCAGAATAGGGAATCTAGTCAGCGCCTAAAATGATTGAAACCAGCGTCTGGGGTAGAATAGGCGCCTCTCTCCATCCACCCTATTCGCGTGAACTCGAAGAATTCTCGTGGAATGAACTCAACAAATAAGCACTTGACATTTGCTTGTATTTACGTGTGAGTGTGTGTGTGTGTGTGTGGTGTGTGGTGAGCGTGTTAGTGTGCATCAGCAGTTCCTCGTGGAGTATGAAAAAATCAGTTTGCTTTAGGTGAAGGGATGATGCGTTGTCACGAACAATGTCAGGAATCAACAGTCCTTCACACATCTGCGCACAGCTGAATGCATGAAATACGCATTATGCTAACCTTAGTATGTACTGAAGATGTGAGCAATTGAGGTTGAACAAAATTTATCATGTTGCAATCTATGAACGTTCACGTGTACTACGCTGTCATGGTGGAGAATTGATATACGTACAGCATATATTGTGTTTAGGCACATTATTTTAAGGACGCGGTTGATTGATTCTGTTTGGCATAACGATTGTTCATATCCATTGCATTCAGTACACCGAAGACTACATTGCATTGCACCGTCACATTGTTTAGTTCAGCTCTTTGTGCGGAATGAGTTATGTGGTCTTGAATATTGATTATTTTATCATCTCGGCTGATAATTTGTCTCGTAAGCCATCTCATACCAATATACGCATTATACTCATGCCATTGTGATTGAGTATCTGAGCACTTCACGCGAATAGGGTGGATGGAGAGAGGCGCCTATTCTACCCCAGACGCTGGTTTCAATCATTTTAGGCGCTGACTAGATTCCCTATTCTGCACCAAAAAGCTGGTTTCAATCATTTTAAGCGCTGGCTAGATTCCCTATTCTGCACCAAACAGCTGGTTTCAATCATTTTACGCGCTGATTAGATTCCCTATTCTGCACCAAGAAGCTGGTTTCAATCATTTTAGGCGCTGGCTAGACATCAATCTGCACTAATCTATTGGCATTTTTCCGCTTCAGCCTTCTTTCCCTATTCTACCCGGAACCCATGCCCGTTTAGGGCATTTTTGGTACTAGTATTCCTGAAATCAGGGTCAGAGCCATGCAAGCTGATCTTCGGAACCCAGATGTATTCACACATTACCCAGCACCAGTCTTAGCGGGTTGAGCTGGTTCTACAGATAATGTCAGTTAGTTTTCTAAACACTATTTACCAGATTAATATCTGTCCGGATTAATTTTTAGTGCAAGAAAGAAATTGCTCTCATATTCAACAACTTGCTTAGACGACAGATTGGTACCCGATCGCCTACAGTGGAATACATTTCAACAAGGCCTGAAATTCTTATTACCCTAGTGAAAGGGTATGTTTCTCTATGCTGCTTTTATTCACACTTGAATGTTTTCAAATAAAGGCAAAGGAAGGTTGCACCCATTGAAAACAAGTGCATAGCATAAAAGCAAATAAGTTCAAAATGTAATGTGTTTATTCCCTAATCATAGAGCAAACCAAATGACAGAATTGACACATGACCACTAGCGTAGCCAGAAAAAATTTTCGGGGGGAATGCCAAAAGTTGGTGGGGGGTCTGGGGAGCGGAGCTCCCCAGAAGTTGAAAAATTTTTCAAATTTGTAACGACTGAGGAATTTTTTCAAAGCATTCTTTGAATTAAAGAAGCTAAATGAGGCTCAATACGTTTTCATGCACGCAAATGATGCATAAACTGGGCGAACCACATCCAACAGGGTATTTAGCACTCATTTTTGGCGTTCCAAACCCATATTATGATGGTAAATGTCAGTCAATACGCGCCGACGGCGCGAAAATTTTTTGAAAAATGGGCGTTTTACACATGGCAGGAAAAAATTCCTGGGGGGCAACACAATTTCGGGGGGGAATTCCCCCCCATTCCCCTCCCCTGTCTGCGCGCCTGCACATGACTATTGGATATTGCTCGTTATCTATTCTGTCAAGCTCATCAAACTTTATTATGATGTAATAGTAATTATAATTAGGCAAGGTTTTAGAAATTAATTTAGGTGTACTGGGGGATAGTCCTGGGCTGGGCTGGTCTCTTTCAAATTTGGGCTAAAAATGTTTCAGGTGGTGTGTATTAAGCTTAAAGCTTCCGTTGAAGCCGAAAGCGCTGGACACTTGTGTGCTTTAATCCATAGTTCAGGACGCAATAACGTCTCTTAAGGGGGGGGGTCCATCGTGGAAAATTTTTAGACCACGGATTTCTCTCATTTTCACACATAATCTAGCCATTATGTCGATCATTTCAAGTTTAAATTTTGAGTTGTTTCGTTCAGTTCTCCGTAAGTTATGAGCTATTCATTGAGTACAATTTGAATATCAGCGAAAATGAGGGTTCTGCAGACAACTGAAGCAAGTTTGCGCAAATCAACTTCATATATTTAGATTATTTTGTTATGCACATTTAAACACAATTAATAAAAAGATTTTCGAACAGATTCAAGTCAGATAAACATGCTCAAAAGCTTCCTTAAAGGATTTTCCGAAGAAACAAGGCCCCTTTTCCCCCAGATGTAATGAAATATTTGAGAGCGTTTAAAATAGAAGCATTTCCGAGCCATAGTTCTAGGAGAAGAAATCATCCCTGCACTGAGAGCTTTCGATTGATATATAATATGCCATATTTTGAAAATTTTGAGAAATCGCTATTTTGTGAATTTCGGGGTCTGAGATTCCCCATTGGCGCACTGAGAAGTACTGGACGGCCACAGCTGTCGGCATAATGCATGCAACAAATTGATTCTAAGGCATGAATAAATATGTTGAAATGCAAAAAATGCAATTTCGCAATATAGCTTGGTCGAAAAGTGCCTTTCTTTCGAAAAAACAGCCATTTTCGCAATTTTGCAGAAAAACTAATTTCTGCGCCAAAAAATCTCGACACTGGCAAGCAATTCGAAGTAACATTGGGTATCGTTCGAAAGCTTTATACGTATACTGTGTCACTGTGGAATTAGAATTTTTAGTTAGGACCTCTATTTTTTATAATATGCAGTCAAACTTAGTGACCCCCATTTTTGGTCACCAAAAGCGACCGATTTTAGCGATTTTCGCGATTTTCGGCAGTTCACTAACTTCAAAAATTTATTAATATTTTTTGAAGGCCTAATTCAAAATTCTAATTCCACAGTGACGCAGTATCTGTTTAAGGGTTTAAAACGATACCAAATGTTACCCGGTATCTTACACCGGTTTCGAGATTTTTTGGCGCAGAATTATAATCGACACTTTTTTGATTTCCTATGTTTAACACATGGATACCTCTACCTTGGGGTGAATTTTCTCAACAACCGTAAGAGATCCAACTTAAATTTTATAAACTCGTTAAAATATCCCACTTGGACAATAAAATATGTGAAAATTAGAAAAATCAGAGATGGTCGAAAAAATGACCCTAAAGTGGACCCCCCCCCTTAGGCTCCAGATACCAGATCCTAGATAATAGTTGCGGATAAAGTATCTTCAAACATTAACCCCCGGAACCCCGTCAAAAATCAAAACTCAATAGTTACGTAAATGTGCTTGAGCTACATTACTTTCGGGCTTGATCTTGGACCCCCTCCAGCCAAACCTTGGACTCTCCCCTTCTAAAATGCGGGATGCAGGCCTGTAGACATAGTTATTCAGATAAAATCTTTAGGCTTGAAAACATTGAGAACCCCAGGACCTCTAGAACCCTCGTGAAAATAGAAGCTACAAGAGAAATAGATCTGAGCGCAGCAAAATGTGACATCTATGGGCCCCATTTCTTTCGACATAATTATTGCTATATATATTACCCGTACTTACAAGGTTTTATCACTGTTTTGACTGCAACAGATTTATTTCATACATTACCTTCGAAGTACCTGAGCACCGAGAATCCGTTTGGACGGAGCTGAGCAGAAATTTTGCTTTCCGCATACTGCTAATCATAATTCGAAGATCTGGTGGTTTATGTTGTTTAGATATGAAGCTCCTGAGATAGCTCTAAATTGTGGTACTATGCTTCGAGAATGCATCAGACATGAACCTTTGGCCCGGACCCTGCTTCACGCCCCGGAATTCTACAATTTTTTCAACTACGTAGAAGTTTCCACTTTCGACATTGCATCTGATGCTTTTTCAACCTTTAAAGTAAGATTTAGACACGTAAAACTTTCTACATTACATAACATATGATTATTTTGATAGTTTTCGTACTCTTCCATGAACGAGAAACTGATTTACAATATCGGCATTGTACATCCGATTATCGGTTACTTAAGTGATTGATAACTGGGGAGCACCGGTGTTGGAGATTGTTTAAGAGTGATCTCTTGACAACGCAAACTTATCTTTTACCGCTGCAGTATAGTAGTTGTCGTAGTAGAAGTCAGGGTATTTTTACAGCGGGGCCTCCCCAAAAAATCTTCCTCCCCGTGATTTTTGATTCCTGCCCGGGATTTTTTGGGTGACCAAATTTTAGTCAAAATTGGCAAATTTTCAAACATTTTCTGACTTCACCTGAGATTTTTCGTGAAAATAGCTATTTTTAACCTTTATCCAGGCATTTTTGAGAACTTTTTTTGCGCTTCTACGTGCAAAATATCCCAGTAATATATACCTTTTTGGCTCATTTTTGCAAAAACGTTGTAGTAGTACGTAGTTGTTATTGTCTAGAAATGACCATTTTGCGGATTTATATTTCAGGATCTTGTAACTAAGCACAAGGCAATGTGTGCAGAGTTCTTGGATAAAAATTATGATTCTTTCTTTGAGTCCTATCAGAAATTGCTCAATTCCGAAAACTATGTCACTAGGCGGCAGTCTCTTAAGGTTTGTTTCATCTGTTTTATTTGTATACTTACTTACTTATACTTACGTCACTTGCTTTGTAGGCTTCAAATTTATAAAATGTTCATTTTTTCTTTGTGACATTCTCTAGTGTCGTGCTTGTTTTTTTAGCTTATTTCTGTATTGTAGGTTTTACAAACTGTAATCATTATAATTGTTTGGTAAATTATAGCTTTTGGGAGAGCTGCTATTAGATCGTCATAACTATAATGTGATGACACGATATATAAGTAGTCCTGATAATCTTAAGCTCATGATGAATATGCTGAAGGAGAAATCAAGAAGTATACAGTTTGAGGCATTCCACGTGTTTAAGGTACGCATAATACGTATGAATTGTATAAGGTGACCTTAGCAGTTAATAATAGTTCGTAAGTAGTAGTTATGCGCCGGAGATTTGCGGAGCTCCAATTTTCGGTGCGGGCTTCTGCTTCGGAGCTCCGGGCACGTAGAGCAGCCATTTTCAAGCCTTGAAGCTTGTCAGTTCATCAGTTAAGTAACGAAGAAATATTAGAATAGTTTTAATAATTTCTTACTGCATATAGCCTTACGATTTCTCCGAACAGTGTGTAAGAACTGTAATGAATTAGCGCTCGTATTATTTCTCATATATAATTTATTTTCTCAAGGCTGTTGTATGATTAGTTTTCTGGAGACAATTTTTCCAACTTGTCCAGCTGATAAAAGAAACAATTTAAATTCTAAACTGTGACCTCTAAGAATTGTTTCCATAAAACGGTTTTAATTAATTGCAATTAATTAAGCCATCAATTATTCTCTTTCACGATGAAATGTGTTATTCTACGTAAAGTTTCAATGTCTACAGCTGTTTTCTTTGCTTTTAACTCACCCATCTTTGTAATCTTTTTCAGATAGAATTTCTTGTTGTTCAGATTTATTTAATGATTAAACACTTTATTAATAGTTAAATAGTGGATAAAAGCAAAGCTGGTCCTCCTTTGTTAAATTTGCAATAATATAATTACGGATTTGAAAAAGATTACTATTAAAAGAAATTCTCCTAACTAATCTTATGGAGTCTTTATCTGAATTTAGCAAATCTTGAAAAAGTTAAACAATAGTAGTAAACGGCAGTCTAAAACTAACAACGGCTTTGTTGCAAACGCACCAGAGCGCATAATCAAATAGCCAAAAAGTTTGTGAAATGTGAAAATCTGAACTGATTTCAGATCAAAAATACAGGCTAACAAATATACCAAAATGAATATGAAATCAGAATTTAAACATAAAAATGTGAAGCGATAAACGAAAACAGTGACTAGACGTGCTTTTCCTTACATAAATAATTTGCTTAGCTTAAATTAAAATTTTTACAATTTTAATCCCCACAAACTGTCGGACTCCACTTTTTCAAGATTTGCTATATTTAGATAAGGACTCCATAAAATTCGTTACGAGAATTTTGTCAAAAAGTAATTTTTCGAATCCATAATACATTATTGCAAATTTAACAAATGTGGACAAATCCGGCCGGAGCTCCGGAGCGGGCAAATTTTTCAGCAAACGTCACTAGTACGTAGTGATTCTAATTTTGAGTAATCTGGTATTGTATTTTAGAATTTTCTCTAAGTTTGTTTTGTTCGTCGTTTGATTTTTAGTTGGGTTGTGTTTTGATTTTTATTCGTGTGGTTCAGGATGGAATCACTTTTGACAAACAGCCTTTTAATTTGTATTAGACCGCCGCTTCCTGCAGAAAAGGTCGCACAAAGCAAAATGCAAAAGGAGAATTTTTCGGTGTTGATTGTTGACAACATATTTGTTTAGATTAATAAAAACGTATCACCTGTTCTTGTGTTTTAAGTTGTCACATATTCTTAAGTTTTCTTTTGCCAATTTTGCCAAGCGTACTTTTATTTTGAACAGCCTGCTGTTCACCGGCAAGTACTGTACGTTACTTTTTCAAATTTTTTTATGAAATCGTCCCTTGCCGCAGGACTTATTGAAGAGCGAATTCCTTTGTTAATTCGGATTATCCATATATTTTTATTTTCAGGTCTTTGTTGCGAATCCCCAGAAGCCTAAGCCGATCCAGGATATTCTGCTTAGAAATCGTGAAAAACTAGTAGACTTTCTGTCCAAGTTTCATACTGATCGAACAGAGGACGAGCAGTTCAATGATGAGAAGGCTTTCCTCATCAAACAGATACAGGAGATGAAGGCGTGACACTCTCTCCCTTCACTCTATCATCTTCCATTGCCTTAGTCTTGTTTAACTTTGCTTGCTTTTGACGCGTTACCATCTTTGGCACCTTGCATACACCTCCCTCCCCCTATAAACACTACAGAGATACAGTGTTACGTTACGTGGCTTGTCAGTGTTGTCCATCACGCTGCTGCCCGGGCTGTGAGATATTCTCACGGTTTTTGGTTCGATTCGGTTCGGTCCGCGACCTTCCTCCAAACTCTGTTCCTATTTATCCTGTTTTTATTTAATTTTGTATTAATTGCACCTCTGCGTTAGCGTATATACATGTACACATGTTCTGTAGTCCTGCAGTGAAACTGTTTTCCCCAGACCTTTGTGTTAGTTGAATTTTTGATTCTGTCTGTATTTTTTCACTGATGATATGTTTTGTCATGCTACTGACACAGCCTGTGTTTTTGCGAAGAAAACTGCCAACTTAAACGACTTCTTTCAGAGCTCTGTGCGTTGGAAGTTGCACAATGGATTCGATTCGGGGGGGGGGGGGGGAGGGAGGGGGCCGGGGCGTTTTTTGTGCAACTTTCTTTCTTCCTTAACTGCGTAAAGTTTCTGACAAATTTTTGCCTTCAGCACATGCATTCGTTGTTGTACACAGTCATGGACAACAAAATGAACAAGAAAATTAGATTACCCAAGATCTTTGCCAAATCGAGCGGGAAAATTTTCAATCTTGAATTTCTCAGAATCCCCAATCTTTTGCTGGGGCTTGTCACCCCCGATCTCCGCTTCCCTTAAAATTCATGTTTTCTGATCTTAGCGTTGTGCTGAAATTTGGCTGTTCTGCTGTCTCTGTTTTTCTTTCTGCAAAGTGTTTCTACGTATCTGCTTTTACTTTTAAAATTTTGTGGATTCAGCGAAACAATAATTTTGTACAGATTTCCTTTCCTTTTTAAACCCCTTGGCAGTTTGCTACTGCGTAAAAGTTCGCGATAGGTATCGACGAAAAACACAGGTTACAGTGGTTCGACGACCGCAGTACTTAAAGTTTGAGTTGGAGATATTCTCCCGGTTTTATGGCGCCATTTTGTATCTACACAAATGGTATATACGTTCACGCTCGTTGGATGCACCTTTCTTTACATACGTAACGTACAATAGCGTGTGGTAAACATTGATCTTATCTATACCATAGCTGTTTTATATTTTTCGGCTTCGTTTGTCCCCCAGTAACGTGCGTTTACAATATAGTCGCTCATTACATTTTGTTCTTTAACATCTGTTTGTATCTAATTTAAGCTGCATCTATTTATGTTACAGTCATCACTTATAGCATTATGAAAAAGAGTTTACAAAGCGAAAGCCTCATGTCTCAAATATCCGTGTGTGGTGAACCTTGAACTCGGGCCAGTACAAAAAGCGGACGCGGAAGCGGACTCAGGGTATAAAAGCGGACGCGGACGTGAGGTATAAAACACGGACGCTAATATAATCTGCTTGCAGCATAAAGTAATCAGGTTTCATAAATGACTGACAGAAAGAAGCACTTCTATTACAACTTTAGCACAAAACTTTTGAACAACGTCATGTAATAGCTGCAATTATTTACAATTAAAACAAAAATAATTAATGTCATATATGTGCGTATATATGCAATTAATTAGTGCTAATTATATACAGTGGCGCACATAGGAACTTTTTTCAGGGGGGGCGGACCTCAGAAAAATTCGGGGGGTCTGGGGGCGTCGCCCCCAGAGTTGAAAAAGTTTGGGCAACAACGTTTAAAAAGCAAAAATAAGCGTAAATTCAGCAAAAATAGAAAAAATTTCGCGCCGACGGCGCGAAAATTTTTGGGAAAGTTTAAAAAGTTGCTATTGAAAGGTTTAAAACGCTGAAATAAGGGAAAATTAAGCAAAAGTGAGGTAAATGTCGCGCCGAAGGCGCGAAAATTTTTGAAATTTTACGTCCGCGTTACGCACGGACAATAAAAATTTTCCTTTACATCTGGTTTCGGAGGGGGGGCGGCCGCCCCCCCTTATGTGCGCCCCTGATTATATATATCATTGCCTATGTATATATATATAAAAAATATATATATGTGTGTGTGTGTGTGTGTGTGTGTATAATCTATTATGTTTCCTTTCCTTTCTGGTTTGCAAAGTTGGAGGGAGCATTAATCAAAGTGTATAATCAGTGCGTTGATATGTCTGATTCGAGGCTCGTTTGTAGGTCAATTTGTCTGGTGGGCACTAGCCGCCCAGAAGCCGAGTTTTTTTTTAAATTCTCGTCTCAAGCAATTATCATTTATCATTATCATCATTTATGAAACCTGATTACTTTGTGCTGCAAGCAGATTATAGTAGCGTCCGCCTTGTTCGCGTTTTATACCTCAAGTCCGCGTCCGCAAATTATACCCTGAGTTCGCGTCTGCGTTTTATACCCCACGTCCGCTTTTTATACCTTACGTCCGCGTCCGCTTTTTATACCCCACGTCCGCGTCCGCGTTTTATATCCCGCGTCTTAAGACGTTTCCGCGTCCGCTTCCGCTTTTTATACTGGCCCTTGAAATCAGGCAAAGCGGTACATTTTGCGACGTACGCAATTTCGGAGGAGGGTCAGCCCGCAGAATAAACCGGGATAGAAATTATAAATAAATGTTGTTCAAGTCTAGAATGTTTCTTATTTCATACATCTTATGATGGTAATACGGAAGAAGAAAAATGTCATGTATATACTGCCGAAGACCTTTTTAGTTTACTCCAAATCATTTAATTATAATAATTTGTCTTAAAAAGGGAAAGATTTTTTGAAAGTTCTCTTTTTGTACCTAAACTATGCAACACTTTCTGCTAGTAAGCTATAAACCACAATTTTCACTTTATCTGGTTCGGTTTTCAGAAAGTTAGTGTTTTCTGATATGTTCAACTGAATTTGATTTGTATTCGAAGAAACTAAATAAAGGTATACGTATTAGAAATTTCGGGTCTCTTGAACTTTATGACCACAAGGTGTCAACATAGCAATTTTAACCTTGGTTACTGATTGCTACGATAAACGTTATTTAAGGCGGTGGTATCCTTTTGTGCAGTGCTTTTGTGGTGATTTTTTGAAACGCTATAACTTTCGCAATTTTGGGAGTTGCAAAGAGCTTTATACATCGTTTTAAAGCTTATTATCTGTACATTGATATCGGCTTACAGAACTGGCAAAAGTAGCAAAAAATAACAGTAATGTTCTGACAAGCTGACATCTAACCGGATGAATATAGACCAAAAGTTTTTGAACATCGATTTCTCAAAACTGAAGAATCAGCCAAAAGTTCTTTTTGTGCCACGATATGAAGGACATGTGGGCCGAGGGACGTTTTTTTGGATTTGGCTCAGCAGATCTTAACGGTCGAGAAAATCCGCCAAATGTGCGGTAACACGAAATTTCGCAACTTCGCATTGAGATTTCTTGCTGCTCGATACGTTTTAGCCTAAACCAAGAAAAACGTCCCTCCGCAGAAGTACGAATTTCGATTCTGCAAGAAATCTCCGGAATCCGTCGAGTAGTTTTTGAGAAATCGATGTTCGAAACAAAATAATCGCAGTTTTGCCAAAATGGTTTTTCGGCCAAATCTCTAGCTGAAAGCAATAAAGTCCGGCTAATAGGCATTCGTAAAATGTGCATTTGGACGATGTATCGATTGAATATAACTAAGCCAATTTTGTCCTTAGCATGTGGCAGTAATTTTGAAAAAACTGATTTCCTCAAAAATGGTCATTTTTTGACCATAGAAACAGTTTTTTGCTTATACTGACTTAACAACTGGAGATAGCTCAAAGGTTGTAAGAGCAAAAATGTTCATTTTCGAGTCCTCTTTCCAGCCATACCAACCAATCCCGTGTCTTGTCTACCTTCTGGGAGCTTAAGGCCAAAAACCGAAACTTTCTTATGTTTTGGCCTAAGAAAACGGGACTGGTCCTAAAATGTTAAAGAGCACGGAAATAGGTTATTTCGAAAGTTTTAGCCCTTTGCGTAAAGGATTAAAGCCGTAGGAGTCAAAAATACCCGAAAGGAAACCAGCACCTTAAGTTGATATTTACATCATTCGAAAGCTCTTAACATGCTGGACAATGTAAAGCAAACATGCTGTATTCGACGATATCAAGCGTTTGGTTACACGTTGGTTCATTAATAAGTTAGTTTTAAAAATGTGATGAAAATTTGTACATTCTCAAGTTCAAGTACTTATATATATATATATCGTTGTATAGAGCTCGTTTAGAGCTTTCGAATAATATAAGTATTAGCTAATAATATTTATCGTAACAATTAGTAGCGCAGTTTAAAGTGGACCATGTTGCCATCTCGTGGTCATATATACGGTTCAAGAGAACCGAAATTTCTAGCTGTAATCACTAATGCAAAATGATTAGTTCTAATATAATGGAAATGTATCACAGGGTACGATTCAACGGCTATAGATCTTTGTATTTTGTCTTTCGTGCAATAGTCTGTTACTGTTATTATAAGAATGTACTTTTGATGTTAGCGCTATTCTTTGTTTACTGGAATCCTTTGTTTACTGGCTGGCTATAGTCTATAATTGGATAATATGTTTAGCTGACGTATAGATCTAATAGTTACAAGTCTCCAATAGCGGAACCACTTTTATCTGCCAGAGTCACTAAGCAAAAGATGCCTAAAATGTCGGAATTTGGATATTTTACGTTTTGTTTTAATATTTTATTACTCTAGGCTGTTTGCAAACTTCAATTTAAGCGTCCGTCTATGTGACTGACTTTCAAACTTATTATTTGCTAAGCTAAGCTAATGTAAAGAGTTACTCTATTCGAGTTTTCTTCTATATATACATTAGCTCTAATGACTACTATCAGTTCACTGAAGCCAAGTTCCCAAGTTATAATATGATTATTCGTTTGTCAAAAGATTGAGGATTCTTATGGAAAATTACAAGTTTGCTTTGAGCTAGTTGCCACATACTGCACTCTTAATTATTGTGCTTCTAGTTTTTGGTGTAATCCAGTGACAGTAAGTATCTCTAAAAAGTATTCCGAACTCGGCCAAAACAAATGTTAAAACAGCATAATGGATGCAGGACGTGTTTTAAACTTTATGTATATATGTGCATAATATAATTGTGAAAGGTTGAAATTTGAATTTAAAGATGTGAAGATGGCCAGGACGGGGATCGAACCACCGAGTTTCAGCTGCTCTTGTGATTTGCAGGAGAGTACCCTACCTCTCAGCAACCTCTCCGCTCAACGAGGCTTGTATTTGACTTTGATTTTACCTTCATTCTGTGTTAGCAAAGTTTTAATGTCTTAGTTGAAGTTTTTTCCGTTGCTTGCGTGTATAGCCAGCTAACTAAATCTGTGAAAGTTGATTTGTAGGTTGCTAGTGTGTTTATATACCGTATTTTTGGATATAGGTTGCGTCAATCGTGAGTTTTATCTGAATGTTTACCAGTGATTGTCCTAGGTTGGTTATATTATGTAAGGTGCATGCATATTTTGTATCATACATGGGTACGGTTTCCTTCCACAAAGTGTACCAGGAGTATGTAGCAGGAACTTATTTGGGGGAGGTCTTTTCTCACTTGGAATTTTTCGGACATTTCCCACTACGGTTGAGCGATAATAGCAGTAAATTATATAGCTGAAACTGCGGAAGAGTTCACCCCTCTCCACAGGTGTATGTAGTCAGCATTCGAGTTGTCACTCATTCCAGTGTTAAGCACCAGCAATATAGAGGCTTCTGTAGGCTGGATTTCTCTCCGGAAGCAAATTATGTAATTGTTTCTGCATGTCAAAAATTTGTTGTTGGTACTATTCCCCCTCAGTGTGTATGTAGAATGTAGTGCACGGAATGGGCGATAATTAGACTTCAATATTGTGATAGAATGGGATAGGAATTCTTTAATTTTACTGACTAATGTGTACAAATAGTCGGGTAGGTTTGGTTTACGCAGTGCTTGAGTGGTTGCTTCGTTCGCTCTAATAGGCCCCCCTCTGATTTTGTTTTCGCACTACGGAATCCCCCCAGAGTGTTCCTGGTGCGCACCCTCAGTACACCCATTGTGCTTGTGTGGTTTGTATAGATGTATAGTAGGTGAATAATCTAATTCAAGTGAGAAGCGGGTTTGCCACTGGGTTGCCTTATGATTCTGTTTTGGAGAGCGGGCCACGATTTTTCGGAGGATGCTCAGAGTCGAACGAAATAGGCTTATTAACGCAAACTCGTTTGTAAACGTGCATGCCTCATGCGTTGCAGTGCATTGAATTTTACGGTACTAATTGCTACGGTGTAGGATTTTCTTGGTGATATGTTTTGAATCCTGTTTATCACTGTTTGTGACAAAAATGAAACATCCTATGTGACCGGTGGCACCCCACCCAGCTTGTCGAATGTTGTCTGACTTTAATGAATGTAATGTATTGTTGCGAATTTTAATAATTTTTAAAGTAAAATAATTTGTTGCGAACTTGATAGCTGCCGATAGGGATCAGCTAGGCTCTTTGTGGAAGAAGCGGTAGTAGAAGAAAAGCAATGTTTGTTGCAGCCATTGGCTTTTCCTATGCCCAATGTTGCTAGTTTCACGTCACGTCACCGGATCTCCGGCAATTCAAAACCGAATGTTTTACTTTTCATGTTCTCCACTCATTAAAATATTTTTCTTTTCTGTCTACACAAATATTCTTAAAACTTTAACCATACCTCCTGCTTCATATACTTGCTTTGTAAATTGTAATACACAACTTCATAATTCGGCAATGCATCATGATTATGATTAATAAATTATATGCGGTGTTGTCACGCAGGACCAGTTGCTATTTGCTCCATTTAGTAGCATAAACTCAGTTTCACATTCTCACTAAGTATGTATCTTGTGAACGTGCACAAAAGTGCTACTGGTTGGAGGCAGTGTTGGGCGCGGGCCGCGGGTACCCGCGGGCACCCGCGGGTACCCGCGGGGCGGGGCGGGTTAAAAATTAGTACCCGCTGTGGCCCGCACGGGCCGATGCGGGCCGATTTTTTGTGAGACAAGATAAGAAAGTTTGAATTTTTGACGAATTCTAGCATTATAATGGAACTTTTCCTCATTGAAATATATTTTGTCTTCCTTTCCCCACTGCTCTTGTTCTTACTTCTTATAATTTTGAATATTACTCATTTAGCATTTTCTGCAGCTAATAAGTGGCGCTTGGTCTTGGTGGACTCGATTTGTTCAAATTGAAAACAAATGATCACGATCTTTGTCTGCTCTTGCCACCTTAGTCCGTGCCGTATTACCCTATTTTTTAGTAGTTATCAATTTATCAGCGTTGGTTGGTTGATCGTCCCTTTAGAGCGTCGTTTTCAAACGAAGTAGTTTTCTCAAATTTCAGAATTGGAAAGAGACCGAGCTTTACTTACAAGGAAACATTTTACTGGCGACATAAAACAAGCAAAAGTATTTTCTAGCTTTTCAGACAGACCAGTTAAATTACAGACTGACAGTCTTTAAACACCGATTTCTCCTTTGACTTGACCATTGAGAATTTTGTGTGTACATAACACGTAAACATAGCAAATTTTAGATTTTTAAATTTGCTTAATTTCTGCACTTTAAGCATACTATCACATAGAAAACGTTTTATTGGGTTTAAAGCCAACCCGGACCCATCTTCGTCAACAATTGGCCATTTGACGAAATTGAAACTTTGGTTGAATTATACTTGATTTCGGTCACCTGGACAACACATAGAAAGATAAAATTTATACCGATAAAATAGAAAGGTAAAATTTATACCGAATTGGCCAGGAGGCTCTACTGAGCTAAGAATTGCATGAATTTTCCTTTTGCTGCTACAAAAAATTTATCTTGAAATTTTGCTCTTTTCTCGCACATGGAGTTTACCCCACCGAGTCTAGATCATCCCCAGGTCGCACCACAGGCAGGCACTACAGTCAAATCGCACATGCCACTGCAAAGTTTAAGACATATCCTCTGCGTAACTGTAACTGTAATTCGTTTTGGGCAATGTTTTCCAGTAGTATACGATTTCACTCCAAAATTCACCGAAATTTTCAAAGTTTCAAAAAATAGCTGAGGAGCAGCGGGGGGCTACAATAATACAGTTGCTAGGCCAAAATTCTTACATTAGAAGTCAATAAAAATTTGAAAAACGCACGACTGCAACTATATGAATGCTTTTGAAAACAACAATCGCGCTTATATGGCAGTTTCTATGGAAAAAACGTCGAATAATCAATGAAAGTAGCAATCATTTAATGCTATGTTGCTTGCATAACCTAAATTTAGTTGCGGGTCGCCGCGGGCCGAATTTTACTGATGCGGGCCGCGGGCCGGTGTCGTATAATATTTTTCCCCCCGTGATATTTTTCCCCCCTATAGGGTATAATATTTTTCCCCCCGTGATATTTTTCCCCCCTTTCAGCTATAATATTTTCCCCCCCTCTAAATGAAACCCAGCCAAATGGTGCAGCAAATTTAACAGGGTCAAAGCAGCAACTCCGTTGAAATGTTGGAAATGCTGAAAACAATTTTACAAGTTAATTTTAATTATTATTTAATTGTTTAATTAATGTTAATTTGCATGTTAAAAAGAAATTATTTTTGCACTTGTTTTGAACACTGTTTAAAAAGTGTAAAAAACTGGTAATTTTTGATTAGTTTGTTAGTAATTGTTTTGTTAATAAATTAATTTTGCAACTATTAATAAATGTAAAAATGGTTTTAAATTCTTTGCTTTTCTCATTATTTGCAAATCTTATTTTTACAGTTTTTACGAGCTGTAAGATTTCGGATCCTTAACAGGTTTTTTACCGTTTTTACCCAACTTTTGTAAAAGCAGCAACGCTTTTTTAATATTTTAATGCATTTTTACAGCACTGTTTCTTATTTTTCACACTTGTCACCGTTGAATATTCATTAAATTTCCCTCACCGCAAATTATAAACAACTGTTGTTTTTAGCAAGGCTGTATCCTTGAAGCTTCTGATTTTTTGAAGATGGAATATTTTGATCCTTCCAGCCAAAAAAATCTTAAAATATAGCTTTCTGTTTGTTCCGAACCAAAATAAAACTTTGTTTTTAGTTTATTTTTTTAGTTGTTTTCAAACACTGTTAATCACATCGCAGGATGATCTTTACAAATTTAAATTTACTTGTAGAACATTTTTCTACTATTAACGATAACTGTATATTTATACACATTATAAATTAAAGCAATTCTACGAATATTAATGATAGTAAAAATTTAATCGCCGCTGAAGTAGAATTTTGTTATTTCTGTAATTAAACTTCACATTGTAATTTTTGTAATATACAGTTCATAACTTATAAATTATAATACATAGTAATTTACAATGGTTAAACTCTCTCCAAGTAGATTTAAATTTTTAAGGATCATCCTGCGATGTGATTAACAGTGTTTGAAAACAACTAAAAAATAAACTAAAAACAAAATTTTATTTTGGTTCGGAACAAACAGAAAGCTATATTTTAAGATTTTTTGGCTGGAAGGATCAAAATATTCCATCTTCAAAAAATCAGAAGCTTCAAGGATACAGCCTTGCTAAAAACAACAGTTGTTTATAATTTGCGGTGAGGGAAATTTAATGAATATTCAACGGTGACAAGTGTGAAAAATAAGAAACAGTGCTGTAAAAATGCATTAAAATATTAAAAAAGCGTTGCTGCTTTTACAAAAGTTGGGTAAAAACGGTAAAAAACCTGTTAAGGATCCGAAATCTTACAGCTCGTAAAAACTGTAAAAATAAGATTTCCAAATAATGAGAAAAGCAAAAAATTTAAAACCATTTTTACATTTATTAATAGCTGGAAAATTAATTTATTAACAAAACAATTACTAACAAACTAATCAAAAATTACCAGTTTTTTACCCTTTTTAAACAGTGTTAAAAACAAGTGCAAAAATAATTTCTTTTTAACATGCAAATTAACATTAATTAAACAATTAAATAATAATTAAAATTAACTTGTAAAATTGTTTCAGCATTTCCAACATTTCAACAGAGTTGCTGCTTTGACCCTTTTAAATTTGCTGCATCATTTGGCTGGGTTTCATTTAAAGGGGGGAAAAATATTATAGCTGAAAGGGGGGAAAAATATCACGGGGGGAAAAATATTATACCCTATAGGGGGGAAAAATATCACGGGGGGAAAAATATTATACGACACCGGCCCTGCGCGGGCCAAAAATCTGAGCGCGGGCTGCGGGGCGGGTGCGGGCCGCAAATTTCGGCCCGCGTCCAACACTGGTTGGAGGTCAACAACCGGTTTAATCGAGTAAGTACAATACTTTACGAATTAATAAGGCATCGGAATAGCCACATCGTCCACTTTAGAGCTCCAGCATTATTCCATAACCGACTGGCAGTGACCGTCTCATCCATTACCGTAGTCAAAAGATGAGACTGTACCGCGCTGAAGCTCAGCTGAAGGGTGAGTCCACCGTAATCTATACTGCAGAGCTGTCGACTGATTAGCCTGCAGTAGCAGCGGTACTACGAGGTGTAGGAGGTGGATTAAGGGACATTATTGAGGGGAAAGGGGAAGCAGTAAAGCAGATTTTAGTTGGTGTTGACGAAGGTGACACTAACCTCATTGTAGGAGTTGCTCACGGAGTTTGTTCGCTCTTGAGTGATTTGTTGAAAGGGCCAATTCAGATCAAATCTAGCAGTAGCAGTAATCTTGTTGGCATGACAATGGCTGTCGTGCTTGTCATAGCATACGCTTTGTGCAGAAATGCATGATCTCTTGACTAGGCAGGCAGATTTCGTCGAAATTACAGAAAGAAAACCGAGACCTGGTGCAACACTGCATCCAACCATTGAAGGTAGCAACAGTACATACTAGATTATTATGTATCTGTTATATACTTTTGATGACAGCTCCGACGTTATAAATCTCAAGCAGTCGGAAGGAAGCATTGATTCCGAAGAAAACTGACTGTGAGAAACCTGTCTGCGTTCACAATAAAAAGATTTATGAGAAAGACACGAAATTATCAGCCTGTTTATAAAAAGGGAAAAGGAGATCTTTTCAATGAAATTTAAAAATGCTCTAAAACTCACTAAATCTCTCTATGCGAGAACTGCACTTGTTAGCTCATTCTGGACAAAAACCCATATATAAACAAATATTTTGAAATTTTATAAAAATTTTCCTCTCGTCATGAGAATTCTGAATATATATATTATTACAATACATTGG
This sequence comes from Trissonchulus latispiculum, assembly GCA_030248195.1. NCBI lineage: Eukaryota > Metazoa > Nematoda > Enoplea > Enoplida > Ironidae > Trissonchulus > Trissonchulus latispiculum. The sequence continues at coordinate 20,295 of JASAND010006274.1, forward strand.
TTGTATATATTACCGGATTTGTTCAGGTCATCAAGCGCTTTCGAATGATTTTGGTGTATTTGTGTGGGTGCATTTTCGTGAAAAGCTTCTAAGAGCAAAATTGTGCAGCAGGACCGTCTCTAATCGACTGTGAGAACCAAATTTTGATTGCGATAAAAATTGGGCGAAAAACCAAAAATTTTAAATTTTCCGTGAATGAAACCCGGAATTCCGGATTTTTCCGGATTTTAGAAATCTCGGGTTCCTGAGGATTCTAAAAATATGTACATTGTTGGGATTTACTCCAAAGGTTAATGTGCTATAAACGGTCGAAGTTTGTACACACATTTTTTGGTCGTTATATGCAGTTACGGATCAGATCTCTTCGAAAAGTTAAGAATTCCAAGAATCCCATCAAAAAATGAAACTACACCTAAGTTATAGATCAAATCTTTATAAAACATTCGAACCCCAAGAGCCAAGAACCCTCATGAAGCCCCAAGAAAAACAATTAGTAGATCTGAACGCATCAAAGAGTGACCTTTTTGTCTTGACATGGGTCGACTTTAGCAGTCAGGGACCCCATGCTGTATTAGAACCAGGGACTGGACTGAATCCCTTACTGTACGGCGACTGCGACATATTTACCTATATTTACTGGCAATAAATCTGATATATATACATTTCTAAAATACCTACCGGTTATCTGCAATAAGTTCAAAGCCAGCTTTACTTTAAACAAATGTAACAAAGTAGTTTCCAATAACAGGTGACTACGATACCAAGCGATCTAATAATACACTTTTTTCTTCGTCGGGTATAAAGGCAGAGTTCAAAGCATTCACTTGCTAAAAATAAACACCAGAAAACCGAAAACTCTATATATACATATCTAGTCATGACTATTATTGATAGTAGTTGTTTTTAAACTCACAGATAGCTTACAGTTGCACTCTTGCGTCCGCTCGAAGGGTAAGTAGCCTGTGCTATAGTACAGACTAACCTAGCCCTCTGTGCGACTGACTGAAGTTTTTAAGCTAGTCTAATAAAATTTGGATTCCACATTCTACTGTCCACTATTACGGAGAACTCTGACGGCCAGTACGTAAATGCCAAAAATTGTGTGTGAAGAATGAAATGAGCCATTTTACTAAATAGACATAAATTGAAATTGGGAAGCTGATGGCGATCGAACAGTTTTAAATTGTTAGCATAATGATATAAGGACACAAGGTAATAGACGAAAGAAAGAAATTTGTCACCACAGCACCTCATTCCCGAAAAGTTCAGGCCTGATGTCGGGATCGAACACCTTCGGTTAACCAGACCGACGTTCTACAGATTGAGCTACTCAGACACAATCGAACCAAGCTTAAGTTTTTTAATTATAAACCGAACATTTACATATTTTATAGCAGTGCTTTTAAAAATGGGTTTTAGTTAACACGATGCTTAAAAAATTGGCGTGTGCGCTAGTAGTTGCAGTTTAAATGGAGAATAAATTAGTTCTAGCAAGAGTACATAATATATAATAGGGTGACTTGCGACAGTTGGCAGGTTTTATGTTATTAGCTGCTACCGGTGCAGGCACCTCATGCTCTGTTCGCTAATTTCTGACCCTCCACGCCACCAGTATTTATAATCACTTCAAACAAATTCGCCCGCTATCCGAGCATTCTAAAGCACGAAGCAGACACAAATTAGACAACAGACGCAAGTAGGCGTTGTGTTTTCAGTAAACACGTAAAGATAAATAATTACAGCGAGCCAGCGTATAGCAACGTGAACTGGGTACCCATTTGTGGGGAGTGGGGGTCGGTCACTAGGTGAACGTTATAGAGTTAGCGTGTAGAGCATGTCCTGCAAGCTGTTACACTCTTTTCGACATGTAACTCTAGCCAACCCGACGCCAGCTGTTTCTTGAAAGGATGACTACTGATATACTGATATATTACTGACAGTAGTAGCAAAATGCTGCCTACCAAAAGTTTCAACTTTTCATCATTGTAAGACAATTTCTGCTGTACTAATTTAATCTCATCCTGTATCCAATTTCCGGTGAGCGTCGGATCATCAGTGCTAATTCCAAAGTTTACTTCATCAGCAAAAAATCTAAAAGTAAAAACAAAGCAATGCACGCACATATCTAATGTAAAAATAGCTTCAGAATAAACAAGCCAGCTAAGGAATAATCGACGATAATCTTCTAAGTTTCCAATACTCTGATGCAAAGTAGACTGCGGACAAACGCAATACACATTGCGTATGTTGCTTAGTAACTGTCATTTTGTTGTTGAAAATGTGCTTGCTGTTGTTGAAAATGTGCGTGCTTGTTGTTGAAAATGTGAAAATTTGCAATGTGTTTTATTACAGCGCTCCAGCTGTCAAAAGTTGTAAAAGTAGCAAAAAGCAAGCTATACGTATTTAGGTGTTAACCTTGTAACGGGATGCTGATCCCAGGGCACGGTAACAGATCCTGTCAGATAACTTGATAAGGGACAAGCTTCAAAGTGAACTCTCTTTTCCTTAGCATACTTGTACACATCTTCGTCGTCCAAAACGTGATAGCCGTGACCAATGCGCTCAGCGTGCAATAAAGCAATAGCCTAAGAGCAAGATGTAGGATATAGGCCTAAGTTTCACACAGGATCAGATTCACTCCGCCTTCAAAGACTATCACGCTATCACTATCACATCTGAACAGTGAACTTGAAGTCAAGTTTCACTGACCCTGCTTCGTACCAACTTTTTATGTAACTGGCTCCAGAGCCCAGGCAATTGTGACATTGATCGTAATATTTGCTTACTATGTGCATTTAATTGATATGTGAAATAATTAGTTGTGCGTCAAACGTACCATCAGTTTTACATTTATACTATTATCGCGTGGCTTCTCCATAATCGTAAGAGACTGCCAGAGCAATACAGTGTAGCAATACAACAATACGCTGTGAAAGCAATTTAGTTGCACATTGCAAATGATACAAGTGTATACAGTTACACATAAACAGAAAATGTACATACAATCTATATAAGTAGTGCATGCGACCGTAACCAGACCATATCCACACACTGTGCGGCTCGTCAGTGGTTCAGTGTGGAACACAGTTTTTTACAAATGTTTTTAAGAAAATCATAAAAATAAATGGAAAAGGTTTCGCCGCTGGTCGCCTCAAGAAGTGAAGTTAAACAAGCATAGATAGTGCTAAACGTATATTTCTATCCAATTTGACTTGTAAGCTGTAACCATCCGTCTAAAGGGGTGAAACTAAATTGTCTTGTTTTGGAGAGCTTTTCTACTGTTTTTAGGAAAAAGCGTCTTAGTTTTCGGTTACTATATTGTTTATTCCTAAGTGTTTTTACTAATTTTGCGCTTTGTACAATGAAGTCTGTTTCATAATAGCTCAACTTAGAAATTCTACTTAGTTCGTTGGCATATACCTTATAGCACGTAAGTTGTGAGAAATTTCCGTCTATTTCCGGGTAATTAATTGCTTTAAAAGGGAAATCGTCTTTTTTATTATAAATTCTATGAGTAAACTTATCATTGAATACTTTAATTGTTAAATCTAACACTTCCGCTACGTATGGACATACATTCACTAAATTCAATTCTAATCCTGGAGGATATATATTTTTATGTTCTGTTTTTATTAGTCCGTTGTCATTAACAGTTGTTATGTCATCTATATATCTAAATATATTTTGTAAAAGTTCCAATTTTTCTGTATCCATTTTTTGGGTAAGTGTTTTGATATACTTAAACTCATACCAAAACAAAACTAAGTTAGCCATGAAAGGTCCGCAGCTAGTGCCCATAGGTATACCAATTTTTTGTCTAAAAACTTTATTTCCCAGTTTGAAAAACGTATTAGAAATTAACCATTTAACCAATTTGCAAAAGGTTTCGCAATCTAACGCAAATTTAGAATTAGTGTCATTTACAAAATGTGCTGATTTTTCCAACATAATAACCTTGCGATTGGAGGACCCAAATGCCAACTTAGCTGCACCTTCCACTGCTTCCATGATATGAGTGTGTCTAAGGTTTGTATATAACTGTGTGAAATCGTAGGTATACACGTTTCTAGCCGCGTTCTTATCTGATATTTGTTTTAACCTATCTAATATGGGTTGGTTATTATCTATTATCCAATAAGGAGAACATCCACCGTTAAACTTAGCTATGACTTCACTGTATTTTTTGAGTCTTTTAAGTATAACCTTGAAAACTTGGCCTATCCTAATAGACACTTGATTAGTAACTGCTTTAGTACTAGATATAATAGATCTAAATTTGACTGGTTTTTTGTGAAATTTAGGAATAAGTTGTATATATGGTAAATTAAGATCGTTATCATCTACTGGAAAACCAAATTGTTGTGACTGTTGTTTTAAGTTATCAATTATTTTGTGCATGGGTATATCACATGGTTCATATGTATCTGAAGTGTTGTTATCTCCTAGACCAACTTCTTTTATAAGAGATTGCAGATAAAATTTTTTACAAATAAATGCGTAGTTTTGAGATGCTTTGTCTACCCTGGTTATAATATATTTACGTTGTAATTCTATTAATTCTTGTTCAGAATACTGTATAATTTCATGGTTGTCCGGATTGTATGACTTTATTTTATCTATAGCTATATCTAATTGCTCTAGTACTTTGCTTATCCATAAATTAAATTCATCAATGTTATCTTTGTATTTAGAACTAATGTATTTATATATAGAAATACTAAGAGTTCTATTTATTTCCTCCCAATTAATAGGTTTAGGAGGCCGGTATTTAGTACCTTTCTCAAAAAGACACCTTAAATTTTTGTCCTTAATTATACCGAGATCTCCTGTTATAACATGTAAGTGGTTTTCATCTTTAAAAGGGGATGTATGACAATCACATTCTATGTTGTCATTTATATTTACTTTATTTATGAATTGCTTGTAGTTAAACACGTTCATAGAAAAAGGCTTATCGTATGAGAATATTACCATTGGATTTTTATCCAAAGGTTTTGCAATGGTGGGCCAAGCTTTAGAAACGTCTACGTGGTTAAATATACTATTTAGGTTCAAGTAATTTATACCTGGATTAATAAAATTTACATAAATTTTAGATCTAACAGGTTTATTTGGTGGTTTTGCCTTATGACTACATGTTTTATAGATTATTAAATCCTTTATTATCTCGTCTATTTCTGTTTTATTCCTATCAATTATGTGTAATAAGTGTGATAAGGGACAAGCTTCAAAGTGAACTCTCTTTTCCTTAGCATACTTGTACACATCTTCGTCGTCCAAAACGTGATAGCCGTGACCAATGCGCTCAGCGTGCAATAAAGCAATAGCCTAAGAGCAAGATGTAGGATATAGGCCTAAGTTTCACACAGGATCAGATTCACTCCGCCTTCAAAGACTATCACGCTATCACTATCACATCTGAACAGTGAACTTGAAGTCAAGTTTCACTGACCCTGCTTCGTACCAACTTTTTATGTAACTGGCTCCAGAGCCCAGGCAATTGTGACATTGATCGTAATATTTGCTTACTATGTGCATTTAATTGATATAGCGACCCAGCTGTCTCTCTACTCTTTTAACTCTTTTAACTCTAATCAATTAGCTCGTGATGTGATTACTATAAAAAATAAAATAGCCGAGACATCATTGGAAAGTTTAATTGCGAAACCTATTGATTCTATAATTTATTACTCCTTGTAACCGAAATTCTTAGGACTTCTGGAAGCAGTTGGGTACATCTTGTGAGCAGCATGAAAGGGGGGAAAGTTTAAGACCATCCCCCTTCTTTGTCCTACCCTATCCGGAACAAAAAAATTGGGCATAAGGTTACCACAATATCGCTCAGATCAATTTTGAAACTAATTTTTGTCCAAACTTCGTCTTCCTGAGTGGCGCATCCGTTTTCTATGGGGCTGAAGGGGGGCCCATTCTCCCACTTTATCCTACGTTTTTCACACAAAGTGCCGTTTACTCAACTTGGTGTCTACAATTAAAATCCATGAAAGAATAAGACTGCTCAAATACAAAAATGGAAAAACGGAAAATGGATCAAACTTATTGCCGCGTAGCCTAGGAGTCTTTAACTGGTTTACCCGATCTGCATTTTATCTGATGTCAAAGCTCACTTGTTTCACATCGTCAGCTGTCCCTGCTTCTCCGGCATGGACTGTCCTATGAATTCCGAGACGCTTTGCTTCCTAAATTATTAAAATGGTAGGTGTAAACCATCATCTGCAGAAATTAACACATAAATCACCATTGGAATTTATTACGTTGATAACTAGATAATGAATATCAGCACACACAATACAAAGACTTGAGGTTGGGGATCGAAGCGACAACCTTCGGTCTACTACACCGACGCGCTACTGATTCAGCCATCCCAGACTCAGACACAATCGAACCAAGTTTAACTTTGTATTCGAATCCAAACTGCAGTGACATCAGAGGACGCAGGAAGCCCATTATACGATGCAACTACTACAAGTACTACAACATCATTACATAAATAATATACTGTGTACATGTGTGTCTTTATATGGGCGTACTTGAAACACTTTGACATTTTCCGGATCTGTTTGCTCATTTCCCTCATGACCGGCAATTCCAGCAATGTCAATTCCTACCACACCATGATCCTTAAATTGTTCGCAAAGTCTCAAAACCTTTTCAGACAGAACTAAAACACATTAATAGCCGCTGTCAATACCTGGTTAAATTCTTAAGTTCAATAATCAGATTCTCCCATTTCCTATCTTCTCCCAGCCATCGCCAGGTAGGTACATTATATATATATATATATATATATATATATTGGCTTTTACATGAACAGAAGATACACTTAATGTATATAATCGTAACAACATATAAGTTTTTACCAAGGACAATGACCGTTTATCGAAATAGCAATACATAAACTGGGTTTTCATGAAATGACTGTAACGTACAACTTTTTCCTCTAAAGCATCCTAGAATCTGTCTGCCAACCACTCCAAAATCTTTTTCACCACGGTCTAATCCCTTCTTAATCAATTTTATAACATCTTCAGGAGTAACCTAAACAAAATAAAAGAAATCAAATATACACACGCAAGTGTTAATTGAAAAATGAAATCACAACAAAGCATAAAGCATGTTCGCAAGTTTTATGTAGGAAAACGTACAGCTCCTTTTCCATGGAAAACAGTACTGGGATTCCACAGGACGTCCTGTTCAGTATTGGCCAACAAATGTGGACAATGGCGCGCCTCGAAATAGACGACGTCATTCTTTGCCTGAACTTCGCACAGTTCGTAGGCGATCCGCTCAATTGCATCAGGATCACCTCTGAAATGACAAAATTGGTACTGACTACAAGTATGCTTCACTGGACAATCCTTTATAGCTTTCATACAACCAACAAGTCGTTATATTTAGATTAGAGTGCAATCTTAATAATTCTAAACACGGAATTTTTCAAAAAGACGACCACTCTTAGCGACACATTAATCGTCAGGCTAAGACTTGGAATAACTAACATTATTGACAGTTTTTGCTTGGTGCTCACTGCTTCGGCGACCTCTATCCGATGCGTTCCACATCATACCTATGTTACCGGTTACCCACGGCTTTACTAATTTTAAGCTGATGTGGCCGCAGTTACACACAAATCCAAATCGTACACCACAAAATACTACTACCCAGTTTGAAAAAACAAGGTGTTACTAAGATTTTGGAAATTTGCATTTGGCGGGCCGGGCGAAGAATTTTGCCAGCGGGCCAGGGCTGGACGGGCTGAGCAAAATTTTGGAGCGGGTAGGGCCGGGACGGGCTGAAAAAATCCGGCCCCTGCTCATCGTTACGATGCACTCTTCTTCTTCTTCTTCTTCAACGTCTGCTTCAGCACCGACATAATATGTAGGACAGAAACTGGTTATGCGTCAAGGAGGGCCATGGTTTGGAAGCTGAAGCTGCGTATTTTCATAAGTTTTAAAGAAACCTGGTTTTAGGCAGGCCTGAACAGTTAGTGTGTACACACAGTCGTACACCTACATATACTTTTCTAATAGCATAGAACAAGCAATAGATTTGTGCAAAACAGGTAGCGTCCAATGTAGAGTATCAAAGAAGGCCAGCGCAACCCCGGCCTAGTGTTATTTCAGTAACCGATTTTAGTTCTAGTTTCAGTTTCAGTTTTAGTCCATGGTCCAAGATAATTTCAAAGTAGTTAAAGTTTTAGTTTTAAGTTTCAGTCGTGATCACGAAATAATTTCGGTTTCAGATTTAGTTTCAGGCGGAGTTTCAGTTTCAGTTCACTCAAACCTGCAGTTTCCAGACTTGAGAAATACCATTTCCCATAAATCGACGATTATTTGTAGTCCCACTGCGGAATGCTATCGAAAAAGCAGCCCAACACCTTTAAATCTCAAAGTTTTGAGCAAATACTGAAACTAGTTTCAGTCAGAGCTTCAGGTCTTTACCAAATCTAGTTTCAGTTTCAGTCAGTCGGCCGCCTAAAATAGTTTCAGTTTCCGGTCTGCTCGCAAAATCGTTTCAGTTAAAGTTTCAGCTTCAGTGACCGAAACTGAAACCTGTACAACCTGAAACTACATATTTCAGTTTCAGTTTTAGTGCCTGAAACATCGCTAACTCGGCCGGCTTCAAACACTATTTGACATATGACTACCTTTTCACCGTTTGGATGGTTGCGGGTCTAGAAAAGCACTGACATTTAAAATCAAACGAAAATCACATTATTCTTACACCACCGACGGCATGAACTTGATAAAATGTTCCAAAAATTTGTAGAGATTTTCGCACGGCTGACGATGAATTAATTCATTTCGTACATCTTCTACAGTCTTTCCCAATGGGTGATTCTTTTCACTAAATAAGTAAGTCATTAATAGTAATCAATAGTCAAAACTGTGTGTGCACGCATTCACTTCATTCTAAAATTTTTATTCCGCTGGAGCGGAATAACTTCCCGGGTGTTGTTGTATGAAATGCATGTACGCCATTGTTCTGCTCTGATATTTCTCCTATCTCAACACATGGCCTAGTATGTTTATTTTTTAAAAGCAAGAAAATGTGATTAAGATAGCCCTTTGGTTTTTTAGCAGAACACAAACTAAACATACTGCAGAAGCTTCAGTGAATTTTAGCAAATAAATGGTTTGAAATTTAAAAATACGCCGTGGCGTTATTTGTTTCTCGAATCCTCCGCAGTTATTATCGATTAGTGAAGGTTCACACCAAGCTTGTATAGTATAATGCAAATTCAAAATTGCACCGAATCAGGTTAGGATTAGCTACGGTTGCTTGGCGATCAACACCTCCTCAATAATCGACACTCGAAAACGAAACTTCCAAGCTAATATCTGTCAGCCTATGGTACTGAGCCATGTGCGAATAGTGATTCAATTAAGTTAAATGATCAACACATTTCGGCTAGTGTAGTGGCTAAGTCGCATGATTGCCATCGCAATAACCACAGATCAATTCAAAGTTGAAGTTCAGAATTTTGGTTTTCTACTGACTGTTTTTGCTCATTTGTTTTACTTTGAGGCAACAAACACATGAATCAGATATTTCCGAAGATTATCAGGAAATAAGCCGGTGTGCTTTCTTCTGTTTTCTTCAGACTCAAAGACAATGGTGTTGTACCTAACAACTTCATTGGCTAAGTATGCTTTCAGGGGACACGGACACACTCTGAGAACTTGCTTTTTTACTGACACATGAAATTTTAAGTAACTACAACAGAATACATTTTGCTTCTCAGATTATTGCCATAATGTAATTAAAAATTTTCATATCACCTTTATCTTCATCAAATCAAAGTTGCGACCAATGGATTAAGTAAATTGGGTAAATCTTCGCATCTTTGGATTTAAATCTATTGAACATCTATCGAATGAATTTGAATTTTGATTTTTCGTAATTCTTATGAACATTTTAAAATAATTATATTTGAATGGCTCAATGACGGAAAATTCCCCTTTTAGTGGTGATCTTGTTATTACTATAGTCCAAAAACCTTGATAATTCACCAGGAATATATTACTTCCCTGCTAGAGGCGAAGGCCGCCAACTGATTAGAATAAGACAAATCGTAGAATGAGAAATAGACTGCTATCGAAAGACGCTAAAGCTTGTCAAAGACAAAGTATAGTTATTTAAGCAGTCTTACCGAGATAAATCAAGCAGTGTTTCATGTTTGATGGCCCCATCCAAATGGATATGCAGCTCAACCTGAAATATTCTGCGCGCATTTTCTGTTGGTTTTTTCCGGAAAAAAGTCGAGCGGAAAAAAGTACTTTTTTCCGTTTTTTTACGGTTTTTTCCGCTGTTCTAATCATGTCAGAGCGTCTCAAAATTTGTTTCTATAACATTTGTTGCCTGTCTTAACGAATATTTCGGTATGTAAACGCCAGTTGACCATTTTTATAAGCTTTTCGACGTTTCCAAACTAATTTTGTCCAAACGAAGTTTCAACAGACTATGGGAAAATTCCCAGTTACCTCAGTTTCAGGGAGCACTGAGAACTTTCAAATAATTTTTCCGTGTACATATTTTTTATTTCACAATTTTGGATTTTAGATGTAGGTATAAAGCTCGTTTGCTACAGTTTTCATTTACAAAAGATGTACCGCCAGGCATGTTTTGTCCTTGCGGGCAAAAGCAAGCAGGGTTCAGTGTTGACTGTTGAAGCAACAAAGAACAGTGGTTTGTTGTAATTAAGAGCAGCTGTTGGATGAAATGTTTAAATAAACAGGTAATTTCAAAAATACTGAGTTTCTTGTTGAACTGGCAATACTTCATAAAGCTGAGCAGTTTAAGAAAAATTAAGAAAACTTCAAATTATGTTCGGACTCCAAATAAGAGCAAACTCAAAGCAAAGCTGATTTGGAAAAAATGAACAAAATTTGAGAAAAATCACTACCGACCCTCCGGAAAAAAGGAAAAAACGGAAAAAACCCTTTTTTCCGGGACTTTTTTCCGATGCCCAACCCTACAGGAGCACATAGAGGGATCATCTTCAGTGGAATAATCTCTGATTGTATCTGTACACTAAAGCCTAAACTCTCTATTCCAACGAAGCTATCTAAACTCTAACTGAAGCACGTAGCAAACCGCTGATCACATATGGTAAAAGGTAACGACAATCCCAGAGAATTCTCCTACCCTTGTCATGGGCTAAGTTGCCAGTGCTCATCCCCACGCATGTTACGCAGCCCTTGAGCCAGGAATAGAGTGCCACCTCAAATGCTGATTACAACCGTGGAGGAAGGCCAGCTTCTCAAGGCAGATGCCATACACGATCTCCTGTTACCTTCCCACATAAGTGGTACCAAGAGTTTATAATAGGAAGAGTAAGACACTCAGCTTTTTCTAATGTATTAAGCTTCCAATGTGTTATTATAAACATTAAAGGCGCATTCATAGTCGTTGACGCAAGTGGACGCCATAGACATGCGTTGACGTGCGTATATAAGCGTCTGCATGCGTTCGTGAGCACAGAGTTGGAAGCGAGTACCATTTTTGCGACCCACCCAGCCCGCTACCCGCAAGCTGGTACCCGCCCCGCCCCGCCCGCGGCCCGTAGTCAACTGATACCCGCAAAACCCGCAAAATTTTTCTAATGCTATACGATTATTACTATGCTGTTAAATTTAGGTATTAAAAATGACAATAGTGTAAAATAAACGTTTTAAAGCTTCTAAACTTCAATAGTGTATCGAGATATGTTGCCGAAGTATGGAGATCAGTCCAAATTGACGGAGTTTGTCGAAAAAGTACAAAACTTTCGAAAGGTTTAAAAATTTAAACTAACTGATACATTTAATTAGGGATCCACCTGGGCTTGGGGCCCGAATGTCAGCCGGTCAGAATGTCAACTATGCAGACACTACACAAAGTTTTACATTTGCTGAAAATTATGCACTGTTCGGCTTTCTCAAAGACCACAAGAGCCCACGAAAACCAAACACCCATATGCGCTGAGATTAGTAATCGTGAAGAAGGGCACCCAGCCAAAGCTAGCGAGCCTTTTGAAATCACCAACATGTAGTCCATTTTTCCCCAAACACTTTTCGGAAAATTCTTAAAATTTTCGTAAATATATCAACAAGGGATACCCGCAAGTACCCGCACGGTTGCCTGCGGGTAGCAAAATTTCTATTACCCATGGCCATGGGTACCCTCGGCCCACTTCCAACTGTGCGTGAGCATGAATCCGCATCAATGTATATCAAAACTGCTAAAACGCACGTATCTATGCGTTGGCGAGTGGCGCCCATGAATGCACCTTAAGGCCGAAATCTTAGGGCTTCTCAGCTTGTAAACAAACAACGCAGATGTTTTAAAAAACGGAAGTTTTTGCCAAATTAATACAATAACTTGAGCTAGGAAAATTGTACAGCAATAATTTTTAGATCATTTTATTGCGTAGAACGAGATCTTTTAATTTGAACGATATAAAAATTATGTAGCTGGGATCACGAAATCTCTTATAAATCCGGCAGCAATGTAAGACAGTTTGAAGACATGATGAAATTCCTAGAATTTTCGTAGAAAGGATGTTTATTGCTGGTTTTGTAAGAGATTGCCTGAACCGAACCATGTAATTTTTACACCCGTTAAAAAGATCGGCGGTACTAAGGCAGACACCCACCTGTGCGGTGCGCAACTTTCACAAAACTTAACCGACTTAGTTCAATTTTGGTATGGATGCATTTGAACAGAGCAAAATTTTAAATATTTAAGTTTCCCAGGGGGCACCAAGGAGAATCAAAAAATTTTGTCGTCGATTTTGTTAAAAAGTTCCATTTATGGGTTTTCTGGGTCGCTAAACGCGAATCTTAAAACCGATTTTCGATCCAACTACATATTCGTTATCTAGAAATAAGCTAGTGATCCCACTTGGAAAACTTAAGAATTCATAATTTTTTATAATTTTGCTGTAGATCGATCAGAAATTATATTCAAATGCATCAACACCAAAATTGAACTAAATCAGTTAAGTTTTGCGAAAGTTACGTACAGGTGTGCGTCTGCCTTAGATTTCATTCTGTGATTAGAACTCAGATTAGAACATGATATAAAAATTATTGCTGTACCATTGCAAGCTTAATATATGCCTTATGAAGCGTTGAGTGTCTTACTCTACCGATTATAAACTCTTGGTATTGCACGGTGGTATTTCCCTTATTTTTCAAAACGGCGTAACTCACAATTTGTGGAGTTGGAGTTCAGAGAGCTATACGTGTCACTACCAACCAGCAGTTTAAATCCAATATATGTATATATACTTACACATTTGACCATTATTGCAATGAAGGCAAATTGGACGTATTCACCAAGATAATTCCCAGAGTTATCATAACAAGCTGAAGGTGTTATAATCAACTGAAACGGGAAAGCTGGACTTAATCACCACATAAGCTCACAGTTCAACTACTGATAAGATAAGCAAGTGGCATTCAGTATTCATTCACATTTTTTGATGTAACAATGCTTTGCTTATCATCCCGCATAAAGTGTGTGCAGAAGCTTTCATAGTGTCCAGCCAGATTTAAAGCACCAGTTATCATAATTGCCGAGAGTGTTATAACAAGTATATACGTCTAAGGCTGTGACGGAGCCGGACAGGACTTCATGGAGTTAGGTCCGGCCCGCCTACTCTGAAAATCCCAGTCCGCGGGACCTTAAGCTGCGACTCATTTTTTCTGTGTGTGTAGTGTATGCATATATTGCAAATACCTATCAATCAATGCCTATGAGTTGAAATCCAATCAAATTGACAGTTTTCAACAATACGTAGTCTTCCAAATTTTCTAAAAAAACGAAATTAGCGTCGTTGCCTTTATAACCTTTGACTAAGGAAATGAGCCTAGGATTCGCCAGTTATATGCCTGAATATTTATAAATTAATTATTAAATATATTTATTAGCAAGAGTTTATAATACCAAGAGTAAGACACTCAGCTCTTCCTAATAGAATAACCTTGCGAGATGCTCGAAACTAAGGCCAAAATCTCGGGGGGGGGCTTCTCAGCGTGTAAACATACAACGTTGACATTTTTTAAAAACGGGCGTTTTCGACAAATTAAATACTATAACTTGAGTTAGGAAAATCGTATATACAGCATTAATTTTTATATTATGTTGTATGCTTACACACTGAGAAGCCTCCCCCGAGATTTCGGCCTTAATGTTTCGAGCATCTTGCAAGCATATTCTATTAGGAAGAGCAGAGTGTCTTACTCTTCGTATTATAAACTCTTGTTATTAGTTATCTCTGCTACTCAGTTAGTGGAGGGAATATGACTACATATGACTAGTTCTTCAGGCAGAATACACCTTAACAATGCTTTGAAGGGGTCCACTTTTGGGCCACTTTTGTACGTTCTCCGATCTCACTAATTTTTACATATTTAATCGTCCAAACGGTATCTCGTGTGTTAAACATAGGCAGTTGGGAAAGTTGCCATTTTGCGTGCGCCGAAAAATATCCCACCCAACTCATATGAATCTAAACAAATTTTACTTTTAAAATAATGCTTAAATGATAAACTGCGGAACCTTGGAATTAAAATTTTAGATTAGGCTTTTAAAATTTAAGACTTTAAATTAAATAAAACCATAAGACTTATGAGTTTAATTTTCAAAACTCGTTAAATTATACAGTTTGGACAAAAATATCTAAAACTAGTTTTGTCCAGTCGAAAAAATGGCCCTAAAATGGAACCCCCCTTATACTAATTAAATTATTCTAACAGAGCTGTATTGGATCTTCGTCTGTAATAGTCGGCTTGCTTGAACGAGGATATCAACACTTACACTCTGCATTAGTGCATTATAATTAATACAAGTAGGAAAAATGCTCCTTGCAGTCGCATGAAAAAGTTAATATGAGCTATGATGGTCAACATTTAAATGTGTCAAGGACAAGATTTAAAATGTTTAATATGAGCCAACATCTAAATAAAGTAGAGGACAAGATGTAAACGGCTAATATGAGCCGCTACGTTTCTCTTGGGCTCATATTGACGCTCATTTAGCTTTTGCTTACTTTTAATCCAACACTGAAATGGCTTGGATGAATAACGACGCATAAACATTAATTTTGCAAAGCTGTAGGTAAACGTTTTCTTCTCTACCGCTACATCCAAGTACACATTTAAGGCCACCATATAAGTCAACAAAACGAAACCGAAGTCCAATCTAATGAAGAAACGAAAATGTGGAACGTACACATGTTGTGAAATCTTGAGAAAAATCACATTTGAAGTTATCATCGCAATCATCACATTAATTCAATATATTCCCAAGCCAATCAAATCGTTTATAAACACTGATGCTTATATGCCAACCGTAAACTGTAATGTTTGCCATTTTAGTCGCGTCAATATGAGCCCAAGAAACGTAGCGGCTCATATTAGCCGTTTACATCTTGTCCTCTACTTTATTTAGATGTTGGCTCATATTAAACATTTTAAATCTTGTCCTTGACACATTTAAATATTGACCATCATAGCTCATATTAACTTTTTCATGCGACTGCAACGAGCATTTTTCCTACTTGTCCTCCGTCTAGTTTTTGGGAACGCTGCCATAACTGTGGCAGCAGCAATCACAAATTCCACCAGTGAATTCCCCCATGCCCAATAAACTTTGCATGCAAAATTTCAGACTTTCAGCTATATCTATACATATTTCGCATATATTTCGCAAAGTGCCTTTATAGCTCATATTATGGGGGGCTCTCCGAGCTCCCCCATGATTCCCATCCTTCTTCAAATCTTAATAAACATGTGAATGAACGAAACTCAATTTAATACTTCAAAACAATAACACCGTGTACTTGATTCTCACAACGCATTACGTTAAAGATAAAATAACAAACAAATACTGTCCTTTGGACAAAAGCGAGTTAATTCTATCAACAGTATATACGAAAGTGATTGACCAACAACACAACTAAAACATGTTCACGATACGTTCAAAAGATCATCAGCGATCAGCAACCTCAGCTGCCAACAGATACGAACGAATACGGGGCCTTTTCCAGATTACCCCCGTGCTAAAATTTTTTAAACTTGATCGTTCGAGCTAAAATTTGGAATGGATGTATATATTTCGACCATGATTTAGCTCAAATGTCGTAAAATTTTTCGATTTCTCAAAATTCGAATTTTTTGATTAGAAGAGGGGACCAAGGGGACCCGAAAAATTTTTGTATTTGATTTTGCTGAAAAGCCGCATACAGAAGTTTTCTGGATCGGAGAATACTAATCTGAAGTCCATTTTTGATCCAACTTTTCATTAGCTCAGCATAAACTAAAATTGAAAGCTAGAAAGTAGAAATGTAAGTTTATACTGAGCTAAAAAACTGAACTGAAAAACAGATTTTAGATTCGTTTTCTCCGTCCCAGAAAACCCCTATTTTTGTACAACTTTTAGGGTTGTGCCAGGGACGTGAAGTGGGCTTCGAGCTCGAGCCGGCCCGAGTTTTCTTTTGAGCCCGGCCCGTCACTGGCCCGGCCCGAGTTTTCTTTTGAGCTCGGCCCGACTCGGGCCGCTCGGGCTTTTCGCGTTGTTTGAACAGTTGGTCTTTGCTGAAAAATATTGATTTTTTCGTTCTGAAAGCGAAATGTAAATGTAGACAAGTTTAGCACATAATTTTTTTCAAATGCTATTAGCAAGAATGT
The DNA here is from genome assembly GCA_030248195.1 of Trissonchulus latispiculum. Classification (NCBI taxonomy): domain Eukaryota; kingdom Metazoa; phylum Nematoda; class Enoplea; order Enoplida; family Ironidae; genus Trissonchulus; species Trissonchulus latispiculum. The sequence continues at coordinate 36,989 of JASAND010006274.1, forward strand.
TACGAAATGCTAAACTTTGTACAGGTTTTATTTTCTCTATCTGCAAAAAGTTAAAGTTTAGTTAGCGGTAAATTGTATTCAAACAAAATTTGTAAAATTCAAAAGGAGCTTCTGCGGCGGTAGACAAACTCTGTTTTGGTGCAAGGAAGCAAACAAGTAACGTTTTCCCAACTCCCCACTTTTTACTCAGTGGTCAATTGTGTGTGTAACGCTGCTACATATAACTTGTATCGAGTGTTTTTCCAACGATTACTTTTCCTATCTTTTTTGGACGATTCAATACTTAACTAAAAATCTTACAATCTACAAGATGAGATTTACCTGTGGTTGCAAATTAGTGCTCAAAGCATTATCTGAAAATTATGAAATGGAAAGTTTCTAGCAATAAATCACGTTGCACTTGAAATTACAGCTACTCGAGCCATAAAAGTTCATTTTGGGTCAACCGATACATCACACTAACAAAACTAGTGGCACAAACCGGTTGCGATTTGAGCCATTCTTGGGCCTCTCCACAGCTGTGGGGCAGTATTCGGGCCACTCTGATCGCTCGGGCTATACTCGGGCCGCTCGGGCCGTGAATCGGGCTTCGTGCTCAGACCGTGAAGCGGGCTTCGAGCCGGGCTAGCCTGGGCTGGCACGAAGCCCGGCCCGAGGAAATTGGCTGGCCCCAGCCAGAGCTCGGCCCGAGAAATTTCTGAACCCAACAACTTTTCAGCAAAATTGCACACAAAAATTTGTCGGCTGCCATAGGTTTCTCCTTGCGAATAAAAAATCGATTCTCGAAACTGAATAAATTTTGTGATATTTTTACTCAGCGTGGTTAAAAACATACCCATAACAAATTTTAGCTCGATTGGTCAAGTTTTAAAAGTTATAGCCCAGGGGGGCGATACTAAGGCAGAAGACGCACACTTGAGCTTTGCAGGATGTGCACAGATGGCCACTACTCGGGCAGACGCACACCTTGCAAGACTTCAATTTATGCTGGCTGGAGAAAGATACACATCTGCTAAGGCAGACGCACACCTTACGAAACTGCACATTTCGTGTCAATCATTACAATTATATTAATATTATCCTCTACACTAACATGACAATTTTATGTTTTTGTTTTGACTTCATTAACATTGCATTGAATTGAAATTGAATTTAAAGTTAAAGGGGGGCTGTTCGCTTTCGCCGATTTTTCGACCATACCCGATTTTGCTCAGTTTCAAATATTTTGTACTCCCAATGGGTCCTGAAACGAGACAAGTGCGTTTTGCGTAATACTGCTTCCATCGTTCTATAGAGTCCTTCAAACGTGACCTCGACATGTGTCAAATATAGGAAATGAAAAGTTAGGTTATAAAGTTTGTGGCAGAAAAATTTTTCGCTATATGAAAGATACAGTGCTACAATTTTGCACACATGTTAAGGACATATTGCAGAGTGCACCTATCTAGTGTGGTGCAATTCCGTTGAGTAACGAATTTTTGGTGAATTTTTAAAATCAGAATTTTGAAAAATCAGGTGTTTTTGGACTATGAAAAACAGGATCTATGTACAGCACTTTTGCTTGTTCTGAACGATTGGAAAAAAGTTATAGAAATGGCCAATAATTAGCTGCACTCTCTCTACACATAAAAACACGTCTTATGAAAATGGTAGCAAGTTTCTATCCACTGTAGTAAGCTCAAAAACTTGCCACAGGAAATGCAAATTTTGGTAAAAATGGCCATTTTTCATAATTTCTCACACATTATGTGGTAAAAAATCACCAAACTTGGCAGATTAATATATCCATGTCTGTCACATAATGTGGCCAAAACAAATGCGTCAATGTGACTGCTGTGCCAGCACCTTTGATCTTTATAAGTGAAAAATGTCAATTTTAAAATTATTCCAAATATAAACAAAATGGGTATCAATCGACAGCTAATGGAACGAGGAGCAACTTTTCTACTAGAACTATGGGTCTAAAATGATGTCGTGCGAGATAAAATGAGTTACAGGGAAGTCCTCCAAAGCTACAAGTCAGTGCTTCACTCAAGCATGCATTGTGAACGCCTGGATAGCTAGCAATGAGGTCTGCACTTAAATATTACCTTAGTAAAGGTTTTAATTTGGTATATCGGCCAACCTTGTTCTCGGTCACATTCAGTCTCTCCCTGACCTTGGACTTGGAGAGCTCATCAGCGGAATTTTCAAGTTTATCAGCTTTGGAGCAAAATCCGTGACCATCGATATTTTTACCAGTGACCCCCCTAATTACGTTACATTACAATTTTAAGTTTAGTTATACATTTGCGTAAAGTGGTGCCTTTTTATTAAATTTTCATTACATTATATTTAATTTAATAATTCAATTAACTTTAAATTCACTTTCTTTAAATCAATTCATTCATCAATGTAGAGGCCAGTATTGATGAAATTGTAATGATTGACACGAAATTTGCAAATTCGTAAGGTGTGCGTCCGCCTTAGTAGATGTGCATCTTCCTCCAGCCAGCATGAATTGAAGTTTTGCAAGGTGTGCGTCTGCCCGAGTAGTGGTCATCAGCGCACATCCTGCCAGGCTCAAGTGTGCGCCTGCCTTAGTATCGCCACTGGGCATACCCAACAAACAGTTCCAAACGAAGAAAAAACTAGACTACAAGAAACACAAATGTGATTAAATAAAAGCCATAATAGAAAAAAACTCAATGCATAACTGTCTACTGGATATTAAAAGAAATATGACAGAACTTACAACAATCGATATAACTCGAGTGGGTGGGATTCGAACCCGTGACTTCCCCACAAACGCTCCAACGCTCTGCCAATTGAGCCACAGAGGTTACAGTTGCACCAAGCCCGGAGTTTGTATTCAAACTGAAATGACAATAATAATAGGTTATAAAAGCTCTACAAGAAAGGCTAAGAACAGCACGATCTGACTGCCAAAAGCGGAGTCTGATACCGGGTTCGGGGCCAAATCCCCGAGAATCCCTAAGAGAAAACGCACGAAGGGCAACCGTACATCACCGGTAATAGGAAGGAACTATATAAATAAAAAACGAATATACATATAATACCTGAAAAACGTAAATAACAGAAACACACAGCATAAAAAATGCTAAAGCAGGAAGGGAATCCAATATATGGAATGGATTGGATACACGGAATTTATGGATCGGAAGGGTGGAAGGGCGAGGGTGCAGAGTTTTCGACAATCACGGATTTATACTTTCACATATTTTGTAGTTTCCACACATAAAGCGCACGTATTCTGTGTGCAACTGATCCGTCTTCGAAGCAGGCGAAAACCCTCTGACACCTGAATAAAAGGATAGCACTCTTAATTTTTCAGCAACTTACATTTTTTGCGCAGAATGTGCGAACATTTTTTCAGATTATCTACTTGCACCTGGCTTGAAGGACGAGACTCAGCCCCCTCTTCTCACCCCGCGTAAATGCGCCCTTGACCATAAAAACGTACAAACTTTAATCCGTACATACATCCAAAAATGGGGGAAATGTGACAAAAATTTGGTTAGTGAGAATCCACCTCCAAACCCTTCATTAACATAAAAATGGCAAGCCATTCAACATTACAAAGCATTATATACTTTAATAAATCACATAAGACTTAGGCCATTGTCATTTCATCGCTTTAATCAGCATCGTATACTCACGTAACAGATCAGGATGTTTTCTGGCAAGTTGATCATAGACGTCCTTGTCGAGGATAACTGCCTCCTCAAACAGCTTCAAAAAGTTATCATGCGCCTTACAACGATTACAGGCCACGTATTGCTTCTCTGGTTCCTTGGAACAGGTATTGACAGTCTCCGAAGGTGCCGGGAATGAGATACGGTTTGAGGACTCATTTGAAGCGGGCAATCCTTGCCCAGCCTTCTGTTTGCCCTGTGGCAGTTTCTTATTCCTAGACTTGTCCTCAGTGGCATTTGTTGCAGCATTGTTAAGCCTAGAATCACCACCACTTGCAACAGAATTCTTGCTAGAATTCATGTCATCAGGGAAAGTGTTCGGAGAAAGGGCCATTTTATCAAATCTGTCCGGGCTAACCTCAGAGCCTTGCTGTCTGACAGGCGATGCAAATCGCGAAGGCCGTTTTACAGCAGCTGAACCATCCTCTCCACAAAAGGGAGTCGGGGTTTCAGTTGAACGATTGGATGGAGACTGGATCCGGGGAGACGAAGAACTGTCATGATAGAAATCACAATTTTCACGTAAATGCAGACCCACAGCCACAAACTTCTCCCACTTATTTGGGAAATTGGCCACCGCCTTGAAATGAACTTCTTTCCCGGGCGCAATTCCTTTCAGCGCTTTCTCTGCAAAGTAGGACATAGATGGGAGGAATACGGTACCAAAGGAAGGACTTTTAATGTAACCCAAATCCCCGCGAATGCTGGTTATGACACCAAAGTCATAGCGTTCCTCACCAGGCTGGGTCAGAAATCGTAAACTGATCACTCTGTATCCATTTGTTTCAGATTCCCTATCAAGCTTCACATTGACAGTGGAACCCACTGAAATGTAATCGAACAAGGGAAGCGAGCTAAATCGCGTCAGATAACTCTTATCCGGAAACGCACAGTGCTGGTCGAAAAACTGCACCACCCCATGATTAGAAGTATGAATCATGCCAAAGGTACTGTCAACCAGCTTTATGTAGCCTGTATCAGCGATCGGAATCTGACGATTGTCAACATTCACTATTTTAACCGAGACGGCCACCCAGTGAGGACTGGATGGACTTTTCTCTGCCACATACTCCACCTCATCTCCCTTATAGAAGTGCCGACTCATATCGGCTCCCTGGATTGCTTCTCCGTCTAGAAGGGTGTGAATGGTAATTCGAATATCCATGTTCAAAGCTGTAGACCAGACGTGCGCACGACGAGCGCAGACACGACGAATTCGTCCAGAACCGCTGATTTTACATTGCCCATGCGATGAATTAAAGTTGCAAGAGGCCATGATGATGTCTTCAAAGCCGGCTGCCGCCTTATCAATTAAAGCATCATATCTGAAACGTGTAAATGCAACTGAATTGTGGCATGTATTAAGCAAAGCTATTAGTAATAGCAAGAGTGTATAATAGTAAGAGTGTGACACTCTTACACTAGCATGAACAAATCATGCTAGGTATGCTCGGTGCGTTAACTCGGGACCCCCGTTCCGGGGGGGGTCCCACTTTGCACTATCTACACGCTTTCATATAAGCGTGTGTCTGCTCGACGATTAGTCCATTAGCCTAAGGCTTACTGTAGGTAATTTATTAGTTATTTTTATTAATTAATTATAACTTTAATTAGGTCAATGCAATCAAAAAACTAACTCGACAACTTTGTAGCATTTTTCTGCTCTTTTTAATGATATAAAAATTGTCGCATAATACAAAAATTCGGAGGAATGTAAACTGCAACAATCTTTATATCATTGAAAAGAGCAGAAAAACTGCTACAAAGTTGTCGAGTTGGTTTTTTAATTGCATTAACCTAATTAGAGTTATAATTAATTAATTAAAATAACTAATAAATTACCTACAGTAAGCCTTAGGCTAATGGGCCAATCAGCGAGCAGACACACACTTATATAAAACGTGTAGATAGTGCAAAGTGGCACCCCCCCGGAAGTTCCACATATAGCTATGCTAAAAAGTTCTCAAAAAATTAGTTTGAGTACCAAAATAGACGATTTTTGCCCAATAAATTCCGGCGTAACCGGAAAATTTTTGAAAATGTCGACCAAAAATCCTTAAAATTTGGCATTTTCTGGGCACCTTATAGTGAGAGGGGGAAGAATACACGATAATAAACGAAAGAAAGAAGGATGTCACTACAGCACCTCCTACCCGAAAAATTCGGGCCTGAGGTGGGGATCGAACCCACAACCTTTGGATAACTAAGCCAACGCTCTACCGATTGAGCCACCCACGCACAATCGAACCAAGCTTAAGTTTGAATTCGTTCCCAAACTGCAGTGACAGACTTTTGAATATGCACATAGCCTTGCCAAAGACACACACCCCGCGAGACAAGCTCAAACTGACAGGTGGTGCACGATGGCTGTAGAAGAATACCCAAAAAGTGGGGGAGGCGGATATTTCACCACCAGGCGGAGTTCAGCACCGGATATTTTCCGTGATTATGTACAACTGCATAAATGCTTAGAACTCGCTGGTTTGCAGATTCTTGTCAACAGGGTAAATTTTGAAGACAACTTATCGAATTAGGCAACGCAGACAAAAGCTCAAATTACTAAAATCTCTTGCGTTCTTTAAGATACGTATATCAGACACTGCAACATTTTGCAGACAGATACGTAACTTGTGTTTTTTGGCAAATCGTTTCATCTTTCGTTTACGAAATGATGCAGTCTTATTTTAACTGAAACAAACGCTCACCACTCCACTCCAGTCATTCTTTTCTAAACGTGGTGAAAAGCATCAATATAAAAAATTAAAATATTTTTAGGCAAAATTAAAACTTTTTCGGATATATATTTTGGATTTTCTGGAAAACCGGGTCGTCTGAGGGCCTTTTTGCGCAGCGAGTTAAACGAGTTAAGAGTTAAAATTACCTCAATCCTTCACAGGGTTAAACGAGTTAATAAATTTTAAGGCTACCCTTTTAACTCGCGCGCGAAAAGACCCTAAGTGACCCGGTTCCATCACTGATACACACCAATGTACGTACTATTTGTAATATTCTATTATTTGTTTTATGCTTCGTTTTTCTACATCAAGAGAGAGCAGTTTTTAAAGCTTTGGTTTATGTAAAGTTCAAGATTGGTGGCACACGACAAAAGCAAGGCAAAATATTAGATTTCGAAATGAAGCTGTAGTAGCTGTCCCGGTTCAAAACCATTGAATTTGAAAATTTCGATGACGAGCCCTTCAGTCTTCTGGGGCCGATGTTATAAAGCGATTTAACCCGGTTAAATAGCTAACCCGGGTTAGAAACCGGGTTATCAACCCTAACCCAATGTTATAAAAATGAGGTCAGCAAAACCCGGGTTTCATGGGGTTAGGGTTAGGTTTAGGGTTAACCCCAAAAATAACCGGGTTAAATCCTTGCTAGCTGGGGCCCGTTGCATAAAACTTATTACTAATAAAATATTAGTGATTAGTTGATTAGTGTAGCAGTTTTACTGATAATAACTGAAGTTAGGAACGAGCAAGAGAGATATTTTATACGTTGTTTTATAGCTTCTGAAATGCTCTAACAAACAGTGCAGTCAAAATTCGTATGCAATTAATGTCTGGGTTAAGCTAGCAGAATAAGCCTAAATATTCAAGTTTTTGTTGATGTTTGTGATCAGAATGATTGAGTAGGCAGATATTTCTGAAATTCCTAGCATATTTTGGATTAGCCACATCACTTCCATCAAAATAATACAGAAGACAACAAAATCTGTTGATTCTATCAGTAGTTTTGGTCGTTTTTAGTGCTACACTAATCAACTAATCACTAATAATTTATTAGTAATAAGTTTTATGCAACGGGCCCCAGATAGCTGATTGCATGAGCTAATTGGGGTTAAAATCGGGTTAACTCATAGGACAACTGGGGCCGATGTTATAAAAATGGGGTTAAGGCTAACACGGGTTAAGTCTATTTTGGGGTTAACCCCGAAATTTTGGGGTTAGGTTAACCCTTGGGGTTAACCCTGTATTATAAAGCATTTTTCGGGTTAGGTTAAGTTAACCCGGTTATCCTATGAGTTAACCCCGATTTTAACCCCAATTAGTTCATGCAATCAGCTAACTCAGCCAGCAAGGATTTAACCCGGTTATTTTTGGGGCTAACCCCATTTTTAACCCCAATCTTCATTTTTAACCCTTTTCATGAAAGCTAGAAATAATAAATTTGAAGTGAAAATGAAGTTCAGAAAATGCCACCACGATTAGTTTTTTCATCCAATCTCATCCGGGTTAACTGCTAACCCTCCTCACTGAGGAGGGTTGAGAGTTGCTGGATTTAACCCCAATTTTAACCCGGGTTTCAAACCCAGGTTTGGTTATAACATTGGGTTAAGGGATAACCCTAAACCTAACTCTAACCCCATTATCGAAACCCGGGTTTTGCTAACCCCGTTTTTATAACATTGGGTTAGGGTTGATAACCCGGTTTCTAACCCGGGTTAGCGATTTAACCGGGTTAAATCGTTTTATAACATCGGCCCCTGGGGCCGATGTTATAAAATCGGGGTTAAGGCTAACCCGGGTTAAGTCCACTTTTAGGTTAACCCCGAAATTTTGGGGTTAGGTTAACCCTTGGGGTTAACCCTGTATTATAAGTATTTTTCGGGTTAGGTTTAGTTAACCCGGTTATCCTATGAGTTAACCCCGATTTTAACCCCAATTAGCTCATACAATCAGCTAACACAGCTAGCAAGGATTTAACCCGGTTATTTTTGGGGTTAACCCCATTTTTAACCCCAATCTTCATTTGTGAACCCTTTTCACGAAAGTTGGAAATGATAACTTTGAAGTGAAAATGAAGTTGAGAAAATGCCACCGCGAAGAAAAGCAATATGAAAAATGTATTCCACTTAATTTTCAAAAATTTCTAAATTAGTTTTTTCATCCAATCTCAGCCGGGTTAACTCCTAACCCTCCTCACTGAGGAGGGTTGAGATTTGGCGTATTTAACCCCGATTTTAATCCGGGTTTGAAACCCAGGTTTGGTTATAACATTGGGTTAAGGGTTAGCCGTAACCCTAACCCTAACCCCATCAGCGAAACCCGGGTTTCGCTAACCCCATTTTTATAACATTGGGTTAGGGTTGATAACCCGGTTTCTAACCCGGGTTAGCGATTTAACCGGGTTAAACTTTATAACATCGGCCCCAGGTTAACTTAACCTAACCTGAAAAATGCTTTATAATACAGGGTTAACCCCAAAGGTTAACCTAACCCAAAAATTTCGGGGTCAACCCCAAAAAGGACTTAACCCGGGATAGCCTAAACCCCATTTTTATAACATCGGCCCCTGAAGGGACAACGGTTGAGTGTGTGCATCATCAACGGCAAACTATTTCGTTTAGCTAGATGATGTATTCTTCAATACAAAGTTGTATCTTAGTAAATGTAAACACTAGCGTGGCCAGAAAAAATTTCGGGGGGGGGGGAGAATGCAACATCTTTTTGGGGGGTCTGGGGGAGGAGTCCCGCAGAAGCGGAGAAATTTTTTATTTCGTTACCTTCGTGGAATTTTTACAGAGCATTCTTTGAAATTACAATAATATTTAAGGCGTAGTGCGTGTACATGCACCCAGATGATGCAGAAGGTGGTCAAAGTACACAAAATAGGGTAATTAGTACTAATTGTTTAGTGCGAAACACGAAGGTATCATAATGGTAAAATATATACACTTATTTCGCGCCGAAGGTGCGAAAATTTTTTGAAAAATGGGCGTTTTACACATGACAGGAAAAATTCCTGGGGGGCAACACAATTTCGGGGGAAAATTCCCTCATTCCCCCCCGGCTACGCGCCTGAATATAAATATGTAAATGTATCTTTGGATCTCCCAAATTATGCAAACAAAACGTTGGTCATGTCAGCTTAATGCTCCGAAACGGTGAACTTAACCTAAAGCGTCACCAGAAAAATTGGACGTATTTTTGCAAAACCTGCATTTTCAAACGTCGTTTCATTCCATGACATCGTACGCCTGATTCACACTGGTGTCTTTTGTCTTTAGGCTTCCACACTGCGGTTTTATTTACGTCTTGTCTTTCTGTGACAAACGTGAGCCAAGCCCAACCTTTTGTCTTATGCCTTAAGAGATAAACCAATCATATTGCCGCTAGTCTGGTTGATTGCAAGTATCAAATGCGTGGTCTAAGACAAAAGAAAGACATGTATCAAATGGGCGGTCTAAGACAAAGGAAAGAAATTTGTAACCTTTAAGCACTAGCATAGCCAGAAAAAAATGGGGGGGCAAGCCAAAATTTTCCAAACCTAACTATGGAAGTTAAAAAAGGAGAAGTACAAGCATAACGCAAACTCAGCTTTTGAGACATATACGAACTGGGTTTAAATAAATTAACAATTCAATAAATAATAAAAAATTAAAACGCTACCACAGACATGGGGGCTTGCCCTTCACCCGCCCCCCGTCTTCGAAATAAAATAAAACAGAAGACATCAGTGTAAATGATCCTGGCTTTACTGGAAAATGACCATTCCTCGGAAAATTGGCATCTGGATGCCTTTTTACGTTTATATTACGGACTTGCCAGCAAGTCACTACGCTAATTCCAGAAATAGCTTCAATCAATTCAAGTCAGCTAAATCGCCGCAGCAATGCTTACAAGCAGCAAGCTAAAGATTCTCAATAAAAGCTAACGCAACCACAGTAAAAATATTTACTTGGGTAAAATTATAATGGAAAACAATTTATTTCCAAAACAGTAGCAACAATAATATATCAAACAGCAAAAACAAAATACAACTAACGGAACTGCAAAATAGCTTGCTATCAGCATACATTTTAAATTTTCTCAACCTTAGGAGCTACCTATTTATTCCTACAGGTAAGTTTTACATGTTGGATCTTTTCCAGTTCAGTTTCCCCCCAACCACGGTTTTTTTGGGCAAAATTGGGGGCATTTGCCCACTTGGCCAAAAGTTTGCCCACTCAAATTTAAATTTGCCCAGCAGTTTGCCCACTGAAAAATTGGACCACAGAGGTAAAAGAAGTGAACATTTCTATTACGGTTTTATTGCTAATTTTTAAAAATCTTCGATCTTTTTCTGGGGGGCTGCCGCCCCCCAGACCCCCCGCAGTGGTTCCTGTGTCAAGAGTTCCTGGGTTCCTGTTCTTGCTGTTTCTAAATTGTAGTTTGATTAACTTTACTTCACTTCACTTATTGTCTATTTCTATGTCTCCTCGAAATGTTTCAAAATTTGTATTTATAAAAAAGTGCAACTGCAGCAAATTGAAACTATGACTCAAAACATGTGCAAAAATATAAAAATTTGAAAAATTCGTTCAGCTTCTAGGGGGCTGCGCCCCCCAGACCCCCTGCTGTTGTTTCAATATGTTTTAATATGTATAAGAACCCTGTATTCGTATAAAAACTAAGATTGCTTAAGGCACAACTAAAGAAAACGACAGGAAATTCGATGATATGGAATAAAACACGTTATTAATTAAAGCAAAGTTAAAATTAAGGTTAAAAATCGCTTAGCAAAATTTTGTAATTTTGCCCACCGATCTCTAAATTTGCCCACTAAAATGCCCACTGGCCGTTTTGAAAAAAACCCTGCCCCAACAATAGCAAAAAATTTTTGGCCACTGTGTAACGTGTCACAAAACTTTTGGACAACTTTTGCCAAATAGGCGGAACCTTTTCCAATGCGCATTCATTTGTTTCCACATATTTACCGTTTTTGCAGACACCCTCCTTTTGCACAATGTCTTCATTTTATTTTTGGTGTTGTCTAAGGATTCACTTTATCTACGTGGCCTTTCGTCAAAAGAATTGGAAATTGCAATGACTGGATGGATGCTGGTTTCTTGCTGTCTAAAGCGATTTCACACGATGGGGATTTTCTTGGGGATTCCCAAAGGATACCTCGGTACACCCACAGGAGGACACTGTTCACACGGCGAGTTTTATAAACAGAATCCCCAAGGGATTTTGATTGATTTTGACATGTGTGCTGTCTTATATTGCATTGCAATACCGTTTTTGTCTAGTTTGCACAAGTTTAAGAGCTGCTCCAAGACTCTTAGACATAGGTTTAGTGCAACACATTCCCCCTGATATAAGAGTTCTAAACGCCGTAGGCTGTTTGTGGAACTTAGGGATAACTTGTATAAATGGCAGACAATGATTTGCCTCCTCAACATTAACCGAAAGTTTAGTCGAATCCCCAATAACACCCTTTATAATTGATTTACAATCCACATCCGTAAATTCGTATGTGGGTTGCCCGTTTTGTTGAGTTCTCAATTTTTTTAATGCAATCAAAATAAAACTTTTTACAAATAAACTCATAGTTTCCACAACCGTTATCACAAAGTCTCTCTTGGTCCCATCCATGTACTGTCGTATTCTTTTCTATTTTTAATTCTATAAGTACAATCAAGAGTACATAATACATAGGAGTGAGTATGACAGCAGGCATATAGCGCAGCGGGAAATAAAAAACAAATTTTTGAATTTCCGCTGTACCTTTCTTATTAAGTTACAAATCGAAAATCTAACGATAACTACCATGAGGCCTCGCGAAGAGCTTCAAAATGAGACATAAAACATCTCTCTAGCACTTACCGTTAGTGAGAAATTTTCGACGAAACAGATGGGAAAAGAAAACCCAATGTGGGAAAAGAAAACCCATTCTGAATTTTTTGCTAGAAGGGTGCCAGAACTATTTTGACTGCACCATTCGAAAGAGCGGGTTGTTTTTAGTACGTCTGCATCGAAAAATATCAAAATTTGTGCGAAAATGTAAGCCAAATTAATATTTCAAAATTTTGTATGTTTAACACGTAAAGATAGGCAAATTTTGGAAAATTTTTAGATTTGCTTATTTTCTGCAGTTTGAACATTCTGTCGTATAGAAAACAAGCTTTTATTGTATTTTGAGCCAAACTAGACCATTTTAACGTAAAAAATAAGCAAATTTGGTCAAAATTGCAAATTTGGCTTGAAATGGCACCATGCCACAATTTGATCATCTGGGCTACACATAACGAAATGATGCCAGGTAAAGCCAGGGGCGGATCCAGGGGGGGGCGGGGGGGGGACGCCGCCCCCCCCCGTCGCGATTCGAAGGTAGGAAAAATTAAGGAGAGAAAGAGGAAAAAGGGCAAAAAAACCAAAAAATTTCGCGCCGTCGGCGCGAATTTTCTACTTTTTAACCGCATATTTATTGCATTTGTGAAGAAAAAGGTTGAAATGCACCCGATTTTTCGGAGAAAATATCCATTTTTGCCTAAAAATGCCATGAATTTTAAAAACTAGTAACAAAAATGCCCTAACGGTCATTGCTAAAGGGGAGAATAGGGAAATGCTGCTAAAGCGGAAAAATGCCAATAGTTTCGTCCAGATTAATGTCTAGTCAGCGCCTAAAATGATTGAAACCAGCTTTCGAGTGCAGAATAGGGAAACTAGTCAGCGCCTAAAATGATTGAAACCAGCTTTTTGGTGCAGAATAGGGAAACTAGCCAGCGCCTAAAATGATTGAAACCAGCGTCTGTAGCAGAATAGGGAAACTAGTCAACGCCTAAAATTATTGAAACCAGCTTTTTGGTGCAGAATAGGGGACTAGCCAGCGCCTAAAATGATTGAAACCAGCGTCTGTAGCAGAATAGGAAATCTAGCCAGCGCCTAAAATGATTGAAACCAGCGTCTGTGGCAGAATAGGAAATACAGTCAGCGCCTAAAATGATTGAAACCAGTGTCTGGGGCAGAATAGGCGCCTCTCGCCATCCACCCTATTCGCGTGAAGTGCTCAGATACTCAATCGCAATGGCGTGAGTATATGCATTGGTATGGGAAAGGCTGTGAGATAGCTTATCAGTAGAGATGATAAAGTATGTAACTCCGCACAAGGAGCTGTACTGAACAATGAGACGGTGCAATGTTTATATGGTTTCCAGTGTGACTGAACGCAATGAATATCAAACAATCGCTCAACAAACTGAATCAGTCACCCAGCCCCTAAAACAAAATGTACATCTAAACATAATATATACGTACGGTACGTAAATAAACACTTCGTCAAGTAGACCTTTTCTCCACCACGACCAATTCTCCACCACGACAACGTAGCATAATTCAAGTAGATTGCAAGAATATAAATGGTGTTTAACCTTATCTGCAACTAAGGTTACGATTACGTGTGATTCCATGCATTTAGCTGTACGCACGTGAAGGATTCCTGACATTGTGTGTGATAACGCATCATCCCTCCACCTAAAGCAAACTGGTTTAACGGCGCCGCGTGGGGTAGGACAGAAATCAAAATAGCACTCTTTTAATGGCACTTTTTATGAAAGATTGAGAACGCAAATGTGTCTTTAACGCACTGTTTTTTGTGTTTTTTATTGTGTTTTCGCAGAGGGGGGGGGGGGTTTATTTTTAATGTTAATTTGAGAACGCAAATGTTTAACGCAGTTCATGATAGGTTGCCGATATGGGGGGGTAGCGGCGCCGCGTGGGGTAGGACAGAAATCAAAATAGCACCCTTTTAATGGCACTTTTCATTAAAGATTGAGAAAAGAATGTGTGTTTAACGCAGCTCTCTGATCGGTTGCCGATATTTTTGTAACGGCGCCGCGTGGGTTAGGACAGAAATCAAAGTAGCACTCTATTAATGGCACTTTTTATGAAAGATTGAAAACGCAAATGTGTTTTTTTGTGTTTTTTATTGCGTTTTCGCAGGGGTGGGGTAATTACGTACTCTTTAATGTAAATTTGAGAACGCAAATGTATTTTACGCAGTTCATGATCGGTTGCCGATATGGGGGGGGGGGTAGCGACGCCGCGTGGGGTAGGACAGAAATCAAAATAGCACTCTTAATGGCACTTTTTATGACAGATTGAGAACGCAAATGTGTCTTTAACGCACTGTTTTTTGTGTTTTTTATTGTGTTTTCGCAGAGGGGGGGGGGGTAATTACGTACTCTTTAATGTTAATTTCTGCAAATGGGGGCACATTTGCCAAACCATGATGCGAAATGGCAACTTTGAATCAAAGCTAGAGCCTAGTCGTCAGTAGATTTTTTATTCAATTATGTTGGTAGTTGTGAAAAATGGGAGGTCGGGCACATACAAGCGGCGGCTGCACACGGCTGGAGGGGGGGCTAAGATCTCAGTATTCGATATTTTTTGACTAGACCCATCCTCTATATATATCTGTGCCAAAAAGTCAGCCAATCGGACAAAGTCGGGGCAAGTCGATCCTAGTAGCCCCCATAAGCGCGCACTATTCGGCATTTTGGAAGGTGATTATAGACCAGAGTAAACAATCCTTACACTCGATAAGGAACAGAGGAACCTATGACCGTAAAATCAGACATTCATCCAGACAAATAGCAACCGATGCAATATAACATACAAACACAACGAAAGACAAGAAGTTTATAAAACTAAGGTATGCATATCAACGTCATCCTTTAAAAGGGAACAAACTTATATTTAGCACTTGAAATGTGACAAAACAATAACCAATGCGCCCCCCATATGACTATGTGCGCCTGGGTTCTGATAGGTTCATGACAACCAGCCACCCCTGAGTAATTTTTACCCGATTTACTGGGATAGAGAGATTTCGTGAGAAGTCAATGAACACGAAGTCAATCAACCGGAAGAACACCCACGACACAGTAACACTCCCACTTCTGCCAACTGAGCTGCCAAGGTTAGAACTGCACCAAGCAAAAGGGCTTTCGTATTCAAACTCACGTGACAATAAACATTCAAATGCATTGCACATTAACCGCAAAGCGAGATAACTCTCAATTCCAGCTAAAACTGTGAAACTGGTAATTTACGCCCAAACTAGGAATCAAGAAAGACAAAAATGGACATAAAAAGATTGAAACAAATATGTACATAGTTCAAAAACAACCACCTAAACAACAACAACGTACTAGAAGAATACATGACAGAAAATGCAGGAGAAATTGTCAAAATTTGGGTGACACGTACATATGAAAATGAATCTCAAGAAATGTGTCTTTAACGCAGCTCTCTGATCGGTTGCCGATATTTGGAAGGGGGTGGGTAGCGGCGCCGCGTGGGGTAGTACAGAAATCAAAATAGCACTCGTTTAATGGCACTTTTTATGAAAGATTGAGAACGCAAATGTGTGTTTAACCATTTTGAAGGGGTCCTCCAATGAGAAAAAATGTCCGCCCCACTAAGAAATTTCATTTGAAAACAAACATGAAAACTTTTAAAAAAATCGATTTTGGACCAGTCCGGACCCTGGTCAGGGCGCCACAGGCCGCTGGGCCCACTTTGGAGGGGCCACCAATGAAAAATATTGTTCGCCTCACCAAGGGCTTTCATTTGATACCAAAGTTGGAAATTTTATAAAAAATCGATTTTTGACCAGTCCGGACCCTGGTCAGGGCGCCACAGGCCGCTGGGACCACTTTGGAGGGGTCCTCCAATGAGATAAAATTGTTCGCCTCACCAAGGGCTTTCATTTGATACCAAAGTTGGAAATTTCTTAAAAAATCGATTTTTGACCAGTCCGGACCCTGGTCAGGGCGCCACAGACCCCTGGGACCACTTTGGAGGGGTCCTCCAATGACAAAAAATGTTCGCCTCACCAAGGGCTTTCATTTGATACCAAACATGGCCACTTTTGGAAAAATCGATTTTTGACCATTTTGGACCGGTCCGGACCCTGGCCAGGGCGCCACAGGCCGCTGGGGCCACTTTGGAGGGGTCCTCCAACGACAAAAAATGTTCGCCTCACCAAGGGCTTTCATTTGATACCACAGTTGGAAATTTTTAAAAAAATCGATTTTTGACCAGTCCGGACCCTGGTCAGGGCGCCACAGGCCGCTGGGACCACTTTGGAGGGGTCCTCCAATGACAAAAAATGTTCGCCTCACCAAGGGCTTTCATTTGATACCAAAGTTGGAAATTTTTAAAAAATCGATTTTTGACCAGTCCGGACCCTGGTCAGGGCGCCACAGGCCGCTGGGACCACTTTGGAGGGGTCCTCCAATGACAAAAAATGTTCGCCTCACCAAGGGCTTTCATTTGATACCAAAGTTGGAAATTTTTTAAAAAATCGATTTTTGACCAGTCCGGACCCTGGTCAGGGCGCCACAGGCCGCTGGGACCACTTTGGAGGGGTCCTCCAACGACAAAAAATGTTCGCCTCACCAAGGGCTTTCATTTGATACCACAGTTGGAAATTTTTAAAAAAATCGATTTTTGACCAGTCCGGACCCTGGTCAGGGCGCCACAGGCCGCTGGGACCACTTTGGAGGGGTCCTCCAATGACAAAAAATGTTCGCCTCACCAAGGGCTTTCATTTGATACCAAAGTTGGAAATTTTTTAAAAAATCGATTTTTGACCAGTCCGGACCCTGGTCAGGGCGCCACAGGCCGCTGGGACCACTTTGGAGGGGTCCTCCAATGACAAAAAATGTTCGCCTCACCAAGGGCTTTCATTTGATACCAAAGTTGGAAATTTTTTAAAAAATCGATTTTTGACCAGTCCGGACCCTGGTCAGGGCGCCACAGGCCGCTGGGACCACTTTGGAGGGGTCCTCCAATGACAAAAAATGTTCGCCTCACCAAGGGCTTTCATTTGATACCAAACATGGCCACTTTTGGAAAAATCGATTTTTGACCATTTTGGACCGGTCCGGACCCTGGTCAGGGCGCCACAGGCCACTGGGGCCACTTTGGAGGGGTCCTCCAATGACAAAAAATGTTCGCCTCACCAAGGGCTTTCATTTGATACCAAACTTGGCCACTTTTGGAAAAATCGATTTTTGACCATTTTGGACCGGTCCGGACCCTGGTCAGGGCGCCACAGGCCACTGGGGCCACTTTGGAGGGGTCCTCCAATGACAAAAAATGTTCGCCTCACCAAGGGCTTTCATTTGATACCAAACTTGGCCACTTTTGGAAAAATCGATTTTTGGCCATTTTGGACCGGTCCGGACCCTGGTCAGGGCGCCACAGGCCACTGGGGCCACTTTGGAGGGGTCCTCCAATGACAAAAAATGTTCGCCTCACCAAGGGCTTTCATTTGATACCAAACTTGGCCACTTTTGGAAAAATCGATTTTTGGCCATTTTGGGCATGGTCCACGGTCCGGACCCCTGGCCAGGGCGCCACAGGGGTCCGGGCGAAACCTACTATAGCCTATGCAGTAGTGCCCCCGCACCCCACCCCAAACCCCAAATAAGAGAGACCTGCTCACTGTAGATATTTCTGTAGAAGAGGTTAAAGTTGGAGTTGCGACACGGTAGGGCCCACCTCCATCAGGGTGCCCCCCAGCCCCACGGATAGGTGATAGAGCAAAACTAATGGGCCATTTAGATTCACCATATAGGGGTTCCTATTCGAATACGAAACCTCAGCCCAGCAGCTCTTATGTATAGGGCTGCCTACTCCGTAGGCCCAGACCCCCCTTTTACACGTTAACTAGTGACCCCTGGCCAGGGCGCCACAGACCACCAAACAGCACCATCTCGTTTCCCGGAGATCTTCACCTTGGGGCGATGCTATAACCCCAATATGAGAACCTGGCTTTGAGCCTAGCTCTCTGTAGACTGGACATAAAATTTTCGGACTTAGTTTTTTTCCGGGGGGGTCAAAAATCGAAAAATCCTAGGAGTACACAGACCTATGGGGGGGTCCTACGGCGAAAAGAAAAATTCGCCCAGAATTGCGGCACTTTCTATCCACAAAAATAGCAAAACCTTATAGAAATTTTTTGTCCTCCGACCTCTAGGGGTGGGGGGAAAAAAATGGAGAGAACTGTGTAGCGGCCAAAGCACCTAATTTGCATATCTCGAGATTGGCTCGACCGATTCGGCTCAAATTTTCACAGCATGTACCCCTGCCCATAGGCTCTTCACACACCGAGTTTGAGCCCGATCGGTCCACTCCTCCGTGAGTTATTAAAAAAACAGTTTCCAATAAGGCGCACAACGTGCAAATTTCCCTATTCTAGGTAGTGCGCTAACGCGCACTACCTGATTTAACTGATATAAGGAGCTTGAACAGTGCCACAGGTAGGGCAGAAAAATGAAAAGTGATACAAAACTTGACCACTTTTGAATACTTTCATTTGTGACCCCCCCTCCCCACCAGATACAGCACCGGTCACTTCCATCGGTTTCGGTAATATGCCCATTGAAACGATCATAGTCGATTTACTATATACGTATGCCCCCAACAAAAATGCCGAAAAACGCCGCCTTAGGAGATTTG